>AYEL01065497.1:0-97382 GCA_000484575.1 Olivierus martensii
CGTAATTCACTATGCGTAGGGTGATATCTAAATAGCCATTTGCGCTCAAAGCCTCTTTACGTTTGGGGTAGTAACAACTCGTTGAATTGTTGCTATCCCATACGTAACTGTGACCAAAAAAAAATTGATTTTATCTGAAGTTTTATTGCTAGTAATATTTTAATTTATTCACTTGAAAAAGAAAAAAAAACAGTACGTTAGCGTGACTCGAACTCACAATATTCGGTCCCCCCAGGTAAACGACTTAAGCACTACGCCGCCGTTTTGATTAAAAGATATCTAATTTTTTAGGTATATAAGTGGCGTGGTCCGGCTTCATGACATTTGCCCTTTATTTTTTTTAAAAACGAAGGCATACTGACCTAAACCATTTACACGAGTCACTTTTCGATGGCCCCCAACCTGTATGTTAAAGCCGATCTAAAAACGAAGGCATACTGATCTAAACCATTTTACACGAGTCACTTTTCGATGGCCCCCAACCTGTATGTTAAAGCCGATCGAAATTGACTTTAACATGCAGGCAGGGGATGGAGGTTGTGTCCTCCCCTTGTGAAATGTGAAGGATGGTATAGTGAAATATGACAAAATGTTTTTTATCGAATAAAAATGGTTTATATGAAAATTCTAATTGATTTCTTTGCATTTATCAATCGTCATCTCGGACAACATTCGCATGTCGTTCATTTCTTTTGAAAATCGCCCCTATTGGTTTTTCTAACGTAGCTGTGACCCATGTTATATGCTAGAAAAAGAAGTTAATAAACAGATTAAAATATAAAACACGAAAAAATTAAATTGAACGCGTTATGAGGCCAGAACAGCCTAATAGGCACTTACCCCATGGCGCTGTTAGGCACTTGCCCCAGGTAACAATATTTACGGGGCAAGAGGTTACCAGGGTTTTTCTCAAAAACTTTTAAAATGTCAAAAAATATTGTTTACGTAATGTAAACTTTAATCAATATTCTTCGTACTTACTAAAAGTATATCTCCTAATATGAAGTTATCTTAAGAATTATTGCACTTTTAAAACGCTGTCAAAGTTTTGTTTGCTGTTCGGACGCGACGCGTTTGTAAAAGTCGACGTAAATACTGGATTCTCATCATTCATCGTGAGTTATCTATGTCGATAGGTCGATATTAACTTGTAGTAGAATACTACAATATCAAATAGCAAAATTTCGATTATCTTATAATAAAAAAATCCCGATAATGCACTTCTCCCAAGTACGCCCTTACCCCACTCCACGTTATATATATTTGTTATTAAATGAATTCCATATTTGGTCTACATTTTACCGAAATACAATATATATAGTTAACATAAACATGTAAAATTTATAAATCTTCTCTTGGGTATAGCACACGATATCGTCTACATATTCTGAACCTCTTAATACTCTATGAGTGAAAAGAGGTTTCCTTTCTATTCTTTCCAACTCTTTAACAAAAAAAAAAGTTGCTTGGAATTCATAGTAACTTAAAATTAATTAGTATAATGTAATAATCTGTTACAATAGTTTTCGGGCGTTTTCACCGTTGTTACATTACTAATGGAAACTTACCTATGATTTTGTCATCAGCATTACATCACCAGTGAAACTGCAAATGCAAGGCATATACTTGTACATATACTGTATATTTTGTATCTATTGTTTCATGACACTTTCTATCCAATGGATACTAAGTGCTGGAGCATTTTCGAAGCCACCATGAGTATGTGCGATTGATAGTAGACTATGGAATCATTTTCTTAATATTTGCCGTGAGTATTGACTCATGGCATGCCAAGACTTGCAGCATATTGAGGAAATGATTTTTAACATGTCTTGAATATTCCATTCAGTTTTTTAGAATTATGGAGTAAAGTATATTTTTGAGTTATTCAGAATTGTACTTCTACTCGAGTGTAATATCTGTACAAAATCTCTAGTTGTCAAATTTCGTGAAAATCTGTTCAATTGAATTAAATTGTTTTATGAGTGCATTAATTGATAGATGAATAAATAAAAATAAATGTTCATGAAAATATTAAGAATTACGAAATAGAATAAATTTATCTGTAAACAATTGGATTAATATACATTTTTTTTTTAATTTTATCGATATTTTAAGTTTTGAATTAGCGTTTATTTAAACTATGCCTATTGCATTTTAAAAGTTTAAGGAATTAATTTCAAATAATCACAAAAGTAGAAAATAATCTCCTTTTATTTCTTCGATTACTGTCCCGTTTTCAATGATAACTAACAAGTAAGTCACAACTAACAAATAAGTATATTTGTAACGTATCATGTTGGCTTTAACATTTTTGATCATTAAGAAATTAGGCATTTTTCTTAGTGATTGTCAATTAATAATGAAATTGTTTACAAAATGTAGCTTTTAGATCGAAATTTATTTAGTTAAGCTATACTTTTAAAGCCTTTTTTTATTTTTATTTTCTCGTCAGGATCAGTTAGATTTTTATGACATAGCAAGCTTTCAATCATCTACAATAACTTATATTCATTATTGTATCTTATATTCAATTCCTTATTCCTTAAGGCATGGGTTCCCAAAGTGCGGCCCGCAAACCCTAGAAATGCGGCCCGCGATGTCAGATCATCCGTGATTTTGAATTCATAGAGATAATTTACATTTTTGCAAAAAAATAAATAAATTTTATCATATTATAATTAAAAATTGTTCAGTTAAAAAATTACATGTATTATTGCTTCCAAATATGTTTTCATTATTTGAAAGCACTTACATATGCGAAAAAACATTCTCGATCATGAGTATTAATAAGTCCAAAGTGAGATCAAAATTAACTGATGAATATTTACAAGCGGTGTTAAGAATACATTCAACCGACTTAGAACAAAGGCTGAATATTATTATTAAAAGAAAACAACAACTGCACAAGTCACACACTTCGGATTGATAAATTTATTATTATTTTCTTTTTTTATTTGAAATTATTTAGTTATTTTTAATTATTTTATTTTGAATTTCTTTTTTTTATTTGAAATTATTTAGTTATTTTTGTTTAATTATTTTTGAACTATTATTTAAAAAGTTTGTAATAAAAAGTAATTATTGTCATAAATAAAGAAAGATTATGTTATAAAATTAGTATAAATCTTTTCCTTGTGTCTAACTTTTGTATTTTTCCAAAACACTTTTTTTGGTCCTCCAAATATTTTGGAATTTACAATTTGGCCCACCTAGACAAAACTTTGGGAAACGCTGCCTTAAGGTATCGAATTTTATACTGTAGTATACTGTATATAATTTGTTTAATCTTATTAATATTTTAATTTTTAATCATATCTTTTATATTCTATAAGTTTAATACAGAACAGGAACTAATAGATTAGATTTTTTTCATTCGGTGGGGTGTTGAAAGTTTATGATACGAAAGCATAAACTCACTCTAAATAAGCTAGAACGTAATGTTATTATAACATAGTGCTTCATTAAGTAAAAATAGTTTCTTCTTTCTAAAACTTACAAAAAATGATTTATATTCTATAAGTTTAATACAGAACAGGAACTAATAGATTAGATTTTTTTTCATTCGGTGGGGTGTTGAAAGTTTATGATACAACTCACTCTAAATAAGCTAGAACGTAATGTTATGATAACATAGTGCTTCATTAAGTAAAAATAGTTTCTTCTTTCTAAAACTTACAAAAAATGAAATACAAGAATTGTATTGAAAGAAATGTAAGTGTGAACTAACTATGCAAGTCCTTACATTAAAAATTTAGAAAATAACGATACTTTTTAAATAAATAAATAATTATTTTCATTTTATGCCATTTTAAGGTAGCTTAATTAATTTTGAAGATTTTTAACCTTTTTTTTTATCAGTAATTATTTTTTAAATAAATAAATAATTATTTTCATTTTATACCATTTTAATGTAGCTTAATTAATTTTGAAGATTTTAAACCTTTTTTTTATCGGTAATAATGATTGTGTTTACGCGACAGAAGAAAATTCTTTTGTATGATTTTTCAATTGTAACGCATTAGCAGTATAATAAAATTTCAGCAGAGAACAACACTCTTTATTTAATAATGAAAAAAAATATATACTTACACAGAATACAGATAAGATAGATGAATTTGTAGACAATCTAATATTCATAAGATCATTGCTACATTTGCTATTAATCTTTTATACGAAGAGCAATGCACACAAAGGAATATAGATTAAGGCTAATATTCTGAAAGTGGAATTAAACCTGAAATTAATTAATTTTCTATCTGAAGCATGATGTTATTTAAATAAATCTTAATATTATTAAATACTATTTAATTAACTACTATCTAAAACATATTAAATATTGAAGGGCTTTTTCAATATATGCAAAATTGAAGTTATATACTCTCACTTACAATTTTATTTCAAATTTTAATTTATTAAATTTTTTATTTAAATTTATTGAAAATTAAAGCATCGTTATTTTATTTTATTTTTACTGATATTAAAAAGTTTTCTTAAATTATTTAATATTGAATGATAGCAATTTACGTTGATGTTTATAACTATCTTTATACGGGATGTCCTCTAATTAATGGGTCAAAATCAGATAATGAATTTTTACATCAAAATAATGAAATAAATTTTTATAAACATAGATTCAAAAACGCTGCATTTAAGAGAAATATACATATTTTTATAGTAATACATTTTAAAATTTCTTAAAGGTAAATATATTTAATTAATAAAGTAAATTTAAAACAAAATTAAAATTGTAGTCAAAAACATAAGAAAATGTACATGAAAAAAACATAAGAAAATGTTAAACTATTAACATTTTCTTTATTAACATTATTCTTATGACAAAATTAAACTATTGGTTTAATTTTGTCCCATTCATTAGGAACACCTTGTATATTGTATATAAATTTTGAAAACAGTATGATATATCTTTTGCTTATTATTTCAGTAATTTCAATCAATATAAAAGTTTTAATTTCCTCTGACAGTGTATTTATTAATTTATGAATAAAAATTAATGTTTTGAATTAATTTTTCGGTTTTAATGATTATTAAGTGATAATCAATTATTATTAAAATCTAATTAGTTAATAAAAATCTAATAATTACATATTTTATCATATTAAAATAAAATTCGGATATATTATAGGATTCTATTGCTGACTAATAGATTTCTTTGTTTCTAATATTGATTTCAGTATAGCTTTATTATTTTGAAATAATACTAACAGAAATCATTTGCCATACTTTACATAATATTTTGTTTAAGATTTGAGAATTATATACAATATTTTATTCTGCCTACCTATTAAATTCCATATAAGTACTTTAATATGTCAATCATTAGATCAATCATGGTTAATTTTTAAAAGATCTATAGATCAGCTTTTCTTAAACCTGTATCAATGATCTTGTTGTTCCCTAAACGCCAAATTTTGTCTTTTTATTATTAGATATAATTCTTTTTTAATATAATTTTATTGTCATGTGCTCTTGCGATAAATAATGGATACTTAAGATTGACAATCATAACATGAGATGCTTTTCAATTATTCTGTTGAGAGGTGAATCCATTGGGGCTAGACTAGTGGTTTCCAACCTTTTTTTTTTGCCATGCCCCTTCCAAACATTTCATTTTCTGCATATTTATCCAGAAAAAATCAAGATGAAAGGAAGTTTTTTAATATTTATAAACTAATTATTACGATTGGCTATTTCTTCATCAGTTATCAGTAATAACAGTAGAACCTTCGATAATTCCTGATAAGAACAGAATTAATGATTTATTTGTTGGATATCATATCATTTTAAAAAATACTCACTCGTTATTTTGCAAATTCCACTTATAAGCATTTTCTATTGCTAAGACCCTTCCAATCTATGGCCAGTAAAACTGCGAGTTTCATCTACTTTCAATCATAAATCCAAGATCAACTAATCACCTTCTATTATTCATTTAAACTGTGAAACTTTTAAATATTTTCTGGCAACATTCATATATAGTATGCATACTTAATTCTAATTACAAAAACATTCACCCACCTTTAATTTATTTGAATACTCAGAAAATTTTTTCAGAATATTAGATCAGAATACATTGGCGAAACTTAGCATTTCTAAAAAACTGTATACTTTACAATATAGTATAGCTACTGTATATGTACAGTACTACAGTATATAGAAATCTGCTGTTCTGATTCTCTATTTTAAGTTCTCTGTAAAACAATGTACACAGCTAACTGTACAGTATCCTTATCTGCTCGATACGCAATAAACGATCTGATTCTTGCAATCTTAAATTTTCTACAATCTAGCGTGAAACAGGCTTAATAAGACATATAATTAACAGTTAACTCCATCTCTCCCACCCGCTGGTTACAAATGAATCCAGAGAGCTTTTAATACTGAATATTATTTTAAAACTTGCAAAATAATTAAAAATAATACTACATTTTAACAATAATAAACTTTAAATTTAGTTTCTATGATATCTGATATATAAAATATTTTTTATTTAAAATATCTGAAGATAGTTTCTTTAATCGTTTCATTTTATCAAACAGAATTCGTGATTTTACGAAAATCGTGCTTAACAAGTACAGTACGTGCTTATATTGACTACTGCATTAGCTTGACTAAATCTTAGTTATAACTCAATTATTCATGAAAAAATAAACTAAAATATTCTACAAACCACCAAAAGATAAATTGTCTTAAGTAAGAAGAAAATTTGAATTAAACTAAACTCCCGTATAACGCGCTCTCCCATAAGGCGATGCAAAAAAAAATTGCGACTAGTACCCATACAGCGCTATAAACAGTCCCGTTTAACGCTTAGGGTAAATTTTTTTAACGTTATTTACCTGTTACTTATAATATCCATTGATTGCAATAAAAACCAAACGATGTTCATCTCGTTTCCATGACAACTCAAACAACTTTTCCGTCAGGTTATACGAATCCGCATTTTCGGAATTCATGTTATACGGAGTCTATTTGTATATAACATTTTTTAAAATTTAGTTACCTGTATACTGTTTTATTTTTTCCTTTATTAAAAGAAACCTTCTTTAAAACAATTTAATTAACACTCTGCACACAATAAAATCATATGTGAAACTAACGCACATCTCGTTAACAATATGCGATCAGTGCTGAAATTCAGAAACAAAGTTTAAATTTACATAAAATCATCTGTTAATGCATGCCTCGTATAACGCGGAATGTATCCTCCGCGTTGTACGGGAGTCCACGCCTTTTCTATAATGAATGAAATTTTATTGGTACAGTACTATACTCTTGTTTTAACGAATAGCCTACATTTAAAGATATTTTTACATTAAAAGCTCATACATAAAAATATTCTTATATTTATATTAGAAATATATGTTGCATGGCATCCATGAAACAGAAAAATAAAAGAACGAAAGGACAGTTTTTTGTCAACAGATGACGCCACACTCCATTCAGGTAGAATACTATGTGGCGGAAATATATGTTGCAATATTCTTTCAGTCTATCTAAAGTAGTGGTTCCCAACATTTTTTGGCCATGCCCCACCTAAAATCCTGATGTCCCCTCTGACATATAATTCTTATTATTCAAAAAGTGAACTCCTATTCACGTGGAGGAAGCCTAAAAGTCTATTAACTTGTTCTAAACAAGCTTTCAAAGAACATTGCATCCATGAAAGAGAAAAATAAAAGAACAAAAAAACAGTTGAAGTATTGAGGAAGAAATCACTAAGAAATTGTTCAATAATAATAATAATAATACAGAAAATACAACTGCACCTGTGTGTACAACAAAATTGCTCTTTATTGGCGCATTAGCGCAACTTCTGCTGCGGTGGCTCATGATCCACGAAATTCGCAGAATTAAAAATAATGGTACTTATGTATTAACGCCACCGCACCTGTGTGTACAACAAAAGTGCTCTTTATTGGCGCATTAGCGCAACTTCTGCTGTGGTGGCGATAATACGTAAGTACCAATAATTTATCATAAATTCTCAAGTTATTAAGTGTAAATACTGTTAAATATTAGAATCAGTCCTAATAAATAATCGATAATGTAAACCACACTTTAAAAATTTCAATTTCTCGTAGAATGACAGTCGATTGCTACATTGTTTTGCATAGTTTCAACATGGCTGCCTAGTTAGGCTCCGCCCATTGCTAGTCAGCGTGACATCAAAGGAAGCGACAATGAGTGCAACTACTCTATAACTTTACTCTGATAAAATGTCAACTTTTGTCGTTGCAAGCGCTTTAAACAAAACGTTGAGTTTAGGAACGTAGCCAAAACGAAACTTAGAACAGTCTTTTGGGAGCTATGTGACGTAGACGTATTCTAATAAAATTTTTACTGTGATAACTTAATATGAAATTTTTTAAGGGGTCAGCTGTGTCCTCCCCTTGTGAGTCTCATTTAACAGAGTTTCCATTTACTTCATGTTAATTTTTTAATTTTTATAATAAACAGCTGCAAATAAAATAAATACTTTAAATTATTCAATAAAATATATATTAATTTTATTTACAACTGTTTTTTTTATAAAAATAAAAGAAAATCAATATGAAGGGAATGAAAATTCACTTTTCAATTATAAAATAAAAGTCATTATATTCAAAAAGCAGGTCTGATCTGAAAATAGAATGTACATCATCATATTAATATATTCAAATCCACATTAATTAATTAATAATAATACAATAAACTCTCCATGTTATCCGAGGTACGCTTGATCTACATTATCTCGGATAAATCAAGATTCTACTGTACTCTGTATTATTGTATAATTAATAATAATAGTGGGGGAATTAATAGATATTAGTTATTTCTAAATTACTATTCTAACTTATTCTGAGTTATTGTCTAAATTACAATCTGGTGATTCAAATTGAACTCATTGTAATTCTAGAATTAATTCTAATCTTTATTCATTAATGTGAAAAACAGCCTTGATTATAGGAGAAGTATAGAGCATATTAATATATAAATGAATTGATTTAGCACATACTGATATGCAAACAAATTGACTATGAAAATATATATTAGCAGCTACTAAGACTTTAATAGTATTCTTAAAACAGAAGATTCTGTTACAGATCTTAATAGTAGTCTGAAATATAATTTGTCAGTGAAGTTACATTGATAATATAGGCTTTCTTCATTTTTCATATACATTTATGTTTGTATATGTGGAGTGATATGCATCCAAAATATATATTCAAAGTAGATACAAAACTATGCAAGTAAATATTTCTATAACTTTTCACTATTTACAGTTCCTCACTGTTTATTGTTTGGATTGATGGGATGATGTTATATTACTTTTAAATTTTTTTTATAGTTTAAGTACAATTCAGCCATAATTAAAATGTCATTGTTAAATTAACAATGACATTTTACCATAGAAAAATAAATCATAAATGCTATGAAAATTGTCTTTGAAAATTTCAGAATGAAAAATATGAATATTTTTATTCTGAAATGATTATTTTTTTGTATCATATACTATATGATTTTAATTTATGAAAAATGTTTCAGGTATATCAAGGAGGATTTCGAAGGATTGATCTGAAATTAATCTTTTGTGAACTTTCATTACCTGTAATTACTGTTCTTGGATTATTATTGACTGGTCCTTATATTGTTGCATGCAGCATTACACCAATGTTTGGTAATTTTTTTATTTTTATAAAAGTTAATGCTTAATAATTATATTTAAAGTTATTTTGCAGTTTAGAAATGCTCATATATTACATTTCACTTTATTTTTAAATACTTAATTTTCTATATGTATATTGTTATTTTATTCAAATTGATTATAAAAGGATGAATTCAAACTGTACAAAAATATATATATATTTTTTAATATAATAATATAGTAAAATATTATTTTATCCAAGTCTTGTCTGCTGGAAGAAAATCTGTTAACTAGATCTACAATCATAGAACATGATCTATGACTGTAGGTATTTTAGGAATTATTGTAGATAGGTATTATGAAAATAATTCTAAAATAAGTAATAATTCCAAATTAGTGTTTTTTTAATAATCCTTAAATGATTTTCCACTGGTGTTTTGTGGCATACTTGTGCTTACTATATGCCAATAAGTGTGCCACAAAAAATTGACCCACATATTTCTTTGTTTTAAGTGTTTTGCCAAAATTTCTTTTTAAAATAAAAAATGTACTAGTTTCAAAAAGATTGCTTGGTGTAATATATAAATGATAATTGATAATGCTTGTCTAAAATTGAAAAAATGGTCTATTGTAGCAATAATTTTTAGACAGTATTGTATATGATTTTTGATGATGATAATTCATAAATATAAATTATAGAACTTAACATAAATTGGCATTAATAAATTGAAATACCTTGGATAATTCACAGGCATAAATCATAATTGCAGTATAAATTAACACTAATGAGGAAAATATGAATTTAAAAGAAATGATTAATGGATGAGCTAAGGAAATTGATCTAGTATGATATATCAAAGACTGAAAGATTTGCAAAGTTGCGGATTAGAATGAATGCAATACTATTAATTATAACTAAGCCTAACAGTTAGCGACTCTGCAAATTCCAGAGTTCTGCCTGAGCTCAGGTCTTTTTCCTAAGTTCTAACTTAATACTAATTAATTACTAAACAATCTAACACAATGTAACGTCTAACTGACGAAACAAAACCGGAAATCGGAACTTAAACTAGAAGTGCCGATTAAGTGTTAGACTAGAACAAAAACAACGATGTTAGAACTTACACTAATAAATTGAAGAAATTCTCAAAACAAGTTAGATAATGAAAAATATAAAATTTATTAGACTCAAACACTTACAAAAGTGTTAATAAATGCTTTATTGAAACTCTAATAAAGCGAGAAGGTGGAAGTAAGTTAACTTTTAAACTAAAATATAATACATTAGCATATAAGAAAATAACGATAAATAATAGAGTGTATAATAAAATAAAAATAGGACAGGTCAAAGTTAACTTCCTCACAGATTGACTAAAAGAGCAAAGAAATTTTAGTTATACAAAGAGAGACTATTACTATTGATAATATTACATATGATAATGATTACAAGATGTTATAAAATAATATGAAAATTCTCAAAAAATTATTTTTAATAATAAAGAGATATTAACGAAAAATAATATTTTTATAAATTTCCCAGCAGTAATCAATTCAACCAACAAGAATGATTACACAACATTACATAATATGTGACAATAATAGATAAATGTGTATAGTTAGTTTGCATTGTTGTCATTTATTTATAAAACTATTTACAAATACATTTATTAAAAATTTTATTTTTAATTATTTTTGTTAAATTTTAATGCAGTACATCAAAGATTATTCGAATATAAATTATTTTTAAAGTGGTTTTGTAAACCAACTTTGAATTCTTTCTTGATACTTCCTCTTAGAATGAAATGCACATTTACTTTTTTTTCTAAAAATAGTGTATATATAGGAGAACTTTATTTTATTGATTAATTTATTATATTATCATAATATGTCTAGGTGCAACTTTTGAAATGCAGAATCTTATTCTTCGAAGAATATACCCTGCTGTTTTGGCTGTATTTGTGATAGTGGGAATAATGATATTCCAAATTCGGCAGTTTTTTAGATTATATGAACACATAAAGAATGATAAGTAAGTAAATTTCTTAATTATGAATTTCAAGTAACTAATAAAATAAATTTATTACAAATATTTTTCCATAATAATATCCTTCAAAGCAGTAATAAAATAGTAAAAGTCTTACATACTTAATAGAATACAACCAAATGAACTGGCATGCATTTATTATGCTCTGTCAAATATTCTCTTATCTTAGAAATTTAATGATAAAATTTCTAATTAATAAATAAATATAGTAGTTTAGGAGTTTACTTAAAAAGTCCATTTGGCTGTATTCTTTTGATACCCTATTTATTCTAGTAAACAGTATCTATAGTATATTATAGTATCTATAGTAGTATCTATTCTTCAAGGAATTCATTTTTCTTATTTTTTAAACAAGTCTGCCAATATATTTTTTCTTTTTATTCAAAACAAAAAATATGAGGTTAAATTAATTCATTCTTTGAAATATCTGACTGGGATAACTGTTAATAAATTTCAATTCCTCCAACTCTATAAATTACAATAGTTAATTCTAAGTAAAAGCAAACAATAATCCAAATAAGTAAAATCGTTTATTCAAAAACGTTTTTGGCTGTCCACGTAGCCTGCTGCAGTTGTAATACAGACCAGAGAAGCTTTTCTCCCCTTTTCTCATCCGGCTAAATCGGGGGAGCAATCAGTGACCGGTCCCTAACATCAAACAGCAGGTGGAAAGTTACCCTTCCAAACACATTAACAAGAAAACACGACAAAACATACTGATATTCGTTCTAACCCGCGACTTTGCAATTGGCGCCCGAACAGGGCCTACTAGTTGTGGTAGTTATTGATTTTTGAATCGGTTTAATAGTTTGTTAATTTTTGGTGAGTGTCACTTTTCAATTTTACTAAATTTAATCACCTCTATAGTACTATGGCAGTAAGTACAGTTACTATTCCTCTTGCCACTTGGGATCACATGGTATCTCTAGTAAATGATTTGGCAGCCAGGCTACACCCCGTCTTGAAGAAGACTAAAGCGTGATCCTCCGAGACCCGTACCAGACATCGGAGATCATCAACCACCAGCCCAGGAACAACTTATACCTGACGCATCATCCGCCAGAAGCTATAGGCCGTCCACACCGGAACGAAGATTCCCAGACCCACCCACACGGGAAAGACGCCTGCCTGACGCACCAGCCACCGGAGGTTATCGACCACCCCCTCCGGAACGAAGTTTAAGAATTCCGCCCATCGTCCCGCCTCGACCGGATATTTCTTCTCTCTCCCAACCAATTGTTGTTATCATTGCTCCTCCACCACCTATACCGAAATATGATGGTAAGTCCAATGTTGTTGACTTCCTTGCTGATATGGAACAATATTTTACCACCCAGGAAATACCACAAGAAAAATGGGTGGATATCGCTGCCGCACAACTCGACGGCAATCCGGTCAAGTGATGGAGAACCGAAGGCAGAATTAGAAGAGACGGTAGAGTTTGGGCTCACTTTGAACAGCGTTTAACATCATTGTTTGCTCCACTACAAGATGAAGTCTCCTTAATTAAGCAAGCCCTTAACCGAACTTACGATGGTAGCGGAAATGTGGAAGGTTTTCTTTTAGACACCGTGCAGCTATACCGAAGAGGGAGACCACAAGCTCCAGACGACAACATAATCCGGTGCATGATCTCACAGATGCCGCTAGGTATGCAGGAATATCCCAACTGTCGACGAAGCAATTAAAGCCGCAACACGATTCACGCTCCAAAGACAACCCGGAGCCCCTCGTCCTCAGCGTCTGACGACCCAGGCCCCTCCCGAAACCGGTTATGTTCCAAGACTTAATGCTGGCCTACGGGAACCACCACAAAATTTAGCTCGATCGTCCACGCCAGCCACGAACAGAATGTCGTCTGTCCAATGTTACAACTGTAGGAATTGGGGCCATTACTCAAGGGATTGCCCACAAAGGCGCAATAGGCCGGCCACCAATAATAATACCCGAAGACAAACTTATCAACCTAGGAGAAATCAGCATCAGGGAAATTAAACGAGAGGCCAAGCCAGGAGGCTTGTGCCTCTACGTTGCGCTCATTTTCTAATGGAAAAAACCTCCTTCGCTGGACTATCAATCACAAATAAGACAAATTTGCCCTTCATTTCTATTTTTATTAATAATAATATTGTAAATGCTCGCATAGATACTGGAGCTGATAACACTGCCATTAGCGAGAATGTGTGGAAGAAAATAAAGAAGGATCCACATATTCGCCTCCACCCAGGTCCGACAGTACAGTTAGCCGTACGAGGAATATAGGACTTTAGGATGTTTTGCAGCAGTGATAAAAGTCAACAATGTCACTCTTAAACAAAATTGTATGATTGTACCAGATTTGGCGGTGCCATGCTTGTTGGGACTCGATTTCGTCCAAAAACATTGTTTCATTAAATTTTGATGAGGCCGAATTAGAACTTAAAGTCGACGACGACAGACGGGAGATAAATGGTGACGAAATTTTGACTGATTTACAGACTCCCTTGGAAAGAGACAGGTTAGTCCAATTAAAAGACACTCTATTACAATTTCCTCTAATTTTTAATGATAAGCCAATATGATGACCGCAATTGACACCAAAGATGCCAAACCGGTTTCCAGTAAACCATATAGTTACTCACCAGTGAAGCTAAACGAAATGAATAGGCAAATCGAAGAAATGAGAAGGGACGGAATAATAGAACCATCGAAGTCGCCGTGGGCATCCCCAGTCGTCATGGTTAAAAAGAAAACGGGAGACTGGAGATTGTGCGGACTATAGGAAGTTAAATCAGGTAACTATAACTGGTAAATTTCCGTTTCCCATTATTTCAAAGTTAATGAAGTCCTTAAAAGATGCAAAGTTCATCTCCACTCTGGATTTATCTGCGGGATATTAGCAGGTTCCCATAAAGGCTGAAGATAGGGAAAAAACTGCGTTCATTACAAACCAAGGGCTCTATCAATTCCTAGTTATTCCCTTAGGCTTGAAAAATGCCCCCGCCACATTCCAGAGACTAATGAATGAAGTTTTACAAGATATAAAAGACACTTTCTGTGAGGTATATTTAGACGACATCATTATTTACTCTTCTACATTCTCAGAGCACCTAGAACACATCAGCATGGTACTAGAAAGATTGTCAAGGACCAGATTGACCGTAAAATTATCCAAAAGCCATTTCTGCCGACTGGATGTCCATTACTTAGGGTTTAAAATTGATAATCGAGGAATCATGACGGAGCCAGATAAGGTCGAGGCTGTAAGTAAATTTGACATGCCGAAAAATACTAAGCAATTAAGCACCTTTTTAGGAATGTGTAGTTGGTATAGCCACTTCATTCCAAATTATGCTACAATTGCTGAACTACTATACCAACTACGAAGAAAAAGAACTAAGTGGTCCTGGACGGAAGCATCTCAGAAGGCCTTCGAAAAATTAAAACAGGCACTCATCTCCGCTCCTATACTACAATTACCAAAGGAAGAAGAAAGATATACCTTGCACATGGACGCAAGTGGTGTCGGACTAGAAGCCGTGCTATGCCAGAGGGGAGTCATCGCCTACGCCAGTAGAACATTAAATAAAGAAGAACGAAACTATTCGACCACTGAATTAGAGTGTCTAGCCGTTCTATGGGTCACAAGAAGTTCCGTAGATACCTCGACGGCACCGAATTCACCGTAGTAACCGATCACGTGGCGCTAAAATGGTTACAAAGTTCCACTAACCTCACAGGTAAGCTAATGAGATGGGCATTACGATTACAAGAATTTAATTTTTCAGTGCAACACACCAAAGGAACTGAGAATCAGCTAGCAGACGTACTCTCCAGATCTCCCAACAAAACAGATAACAACAAAAAAGAAGAAGACTACTTTCCCGTATCTGCGCTATCCTCTCCATTTCCGGCAGAGATGACTTAGTTAATGCACAACGAAACGATGACGAGAGAAGAGGAATATACGATTATCTAGCAACCGGCAGTCTACCTCCAGATCCAACCGTAGCTGCAGAAATAGTAGGTAAGTCAAGACATTATACCTTGACTAATGATTCATAACATTAAATTTGGTGATGACGAATCTGTTGTAGCCACAGCAAAATATAAGTACTATACTTCATGACAGAGGTATACAGAAACTTGTCTTAAAGTAGTAAAAAGTAGTTGAAAGAAAACATGATTATGTGCAAAACTAGAATTTTATTCCTAAAGGTTTCATTTATAAAATATATCAGTAATAATAATAATAATAATAATAATAATGCTTCATGACCCCATTTGGGATCGCGACCCATAGTTTGAGAAACACTGGTTTATATAATGGATTTTACATTTTTATTGATTTTTAAACACTGAAGTAGAGGAGTTGGCTTATACACAAATATATTATATTCTATTAAAATAATTGATATCAAAAATTTTGATAATTTGGCTTATTTTTTATTTTAAATAAATTTTCTTTATATCATTCATATTTTTATTGATTTTTAAACACTGAAGTAGAGGAGTTGGCTTATACACAAATATATTATATTCTATTAAAATAATTGATATCAAAAATTTTGATAATTTGGCTTATTTTTTATTTTAAATAAATTTTCTTTATATCATTCATAAGCATTCTATTAAATTGTGGCATCCACCATTTCCTTAACCAAATTATCATTTATTTTCATCAAGCACCTCCCCTATTTTGTCTTTACATTAATATTTAACAAATAGAAGAAGAGTATTTAACATAAACATCACTCAGTTGCTATTGGTTGAACATCCATGCCTACTTCATTTGCATTGTAAGCTTTTGATTTATTTTCTATTAAATATTTAATTTAATTAGCACAATAAAATTCCAATAATGTATAATTACTATGTAAATAATAAATATTGTTTATATTTTTGAATCTGTTTTAACTTAGAAACCAATTATCACCATTCTTTGTGTTTCACTATTGAAATATTTAATGTTTGACCTTGAATTAATGAGATTTAAAAAAGAAGAATTGGAGTACAGTCGATTCCACTAATTGGGCCATCAGTTAATTGGGGCAGCTGCATTTTTGGGCTAAATCTCAAAGAACAGAAACCATAATAATAAACTAATACATAATTTAAATGCTTAATTGGGACAGTAGTAGAAAAGGAATTTAGCAATTTTTGACATATTTTAGGGATTTTTCAAAAGTTTGTCAACACTACATACACTAATATTTAGTAACACTAGTGTGATGCAAATCAGTTCTCTATAGTCGTGCATCTGGCGAATATGCATCTGCTTAAGAGTCTACCATTACTATATACTGTACCTAGCAATATTCATTTACAGTATCGATTTTACTTAAAATTTTGCTAAGAAATGATTTTACACTTTCAAGTAAAATTGCTTTGCTGGATAAAATTAAAAGCCAGTCATTTAATACAAGCCATCATAGTCTTGCTTATATAACTGGTGTGTCAAAATCAAAAGACAAAAGACAGACTACATTTGATTCATTTTTGCAGAATTAAAATTTGAAATTGTAATATTTATCATGTATGTATTTTTTCTTCACTATAGTACAAATATTTTCTGTGTTTTGGTTTAATAAAGCATTAAAATAGGTATTTAATTATTATTTTTTTACCTACTTATTTATTTCCTACATATTAACATATTTTATATTGAATTTATTATTAGTTCATTTAATTGGGGGCAGCATTATGGGCCAAAATAGATTAGTCTAAATGTGTTCCAATTAAGTGGAATCGACTATATTTTGCTAGTGTTGTCAATAGTACTATAAAATCAAATGATTTTTGTAAAAATATTTGGTTATTTTTAGAATTTTTTTTCTTTTATATATTGCAAAAGTCATAAAATTAAATATAAATTTAAATTTATAAAATATTTTATATCAAGCAAATAAGTAATATACTGTTCTTATAACCATATTGTATGATGAAAGAATTTTTGAAATAATTATCAATTACATACACAAAAATATTAATATTCATTATTTTTCTCTTCTTTCTGCTAATATGTATTGTAATAATTGTGAAAAATATATAACAAAACTTACCAGATTACATTACTATGCTGCTATAAAAATTTTAGAAGTTATATACTTATTTTGCCAGAAAGATGATTTCATGACAATTACCGTATTACTTTGAATTTAAGCCACAGTAGGATTTTAAAATTGGAAATTTGGAAAAAATAAAAAATGATTTTTATTTACTTAAACAGGTACTAATATACATAACAAGCTATCTGATTTATTGAGAATCATCTTCAGATATACAATCACTGTTTTTTTTTTTTTTGTTTTTTTTTTAAATAGTGCCAGGTATCTTCTTCCAAACATATTCTAATCAATCTTTCATCAGCTCTGTTGTCATCATCCATTCTTTTATGCTCAAATTAAAATATCCTTAGGAAAATTTTCCTTGGGTACAATTTTTTGTTTAAAATAAAAAGGCAATTTGTTTCTATCAGCAGTTATAAACAGCATTATAGTAATTCGTGATTTTTCTTATATTAAATAATTTTTTGTTTTTTGTTTCTATCAGCAGTTATAAACAGCATTATAGTAATTCGTGATTTTTCTTATAAATTTGTTTCTATCAGCAGTTATAAACAGCATTATAGTAATTCATGATTTTTCTTATAATTAAAATATGATCATTATGACGCGATTCTACAACCTACTATCAACCAGCAACTGGATTAAATCAGAAAAATAGGAATGGGGGCCACCGAATAAACTGTTATCAACAGTCGTAATACTATGTGCATGCTTAGGACGTAAAGCAAAAACCCAAACGTTGGGGATCGGGAAAAATAAGATGTTAAAATATTCACTTTGAATTTAAGCCGCACCCAAATTTTACATCTTAAAAATTTGAATAAAAAGTGCGGCTTAAATTCGAAGTAATATGGTATATCATTAAATTTTCTTCTTTACAGCAGCATTACAAATTGAAATTCTAAATATTGCATAAATATCTTGTACATATTAAAATACAGGTTTACCTCGATTTATGATGGTATTGTGTGTTGATAACCCCATCACCATCATTAACAACCTGTCAATTACTATAATGAAGTTGGAAATGACCTGTAATGGTAATAATTTTGGTAGTAATAATAGATGTTAAAATATGAATCCATTAAGGTGTGGTAAAATCGTCTGGGTATGATCCCGTGTTCTCAAGATTATAAAATATTCGGAATTAAATCTGGCCTCCAAGGTATAAAATTATCTGGAATTGAACCTGGATCAATACAAAAGTAGTAAGCAATTTCTTTACTATATTTTTAATAAAACAAAAAGGTATTTCTAACCAGTATGTTATGAAAATAAGTTTTGACTATTGTAAGTCAAGGACAACCTGTAAATGTTTGTTTTTTGTAGAAGTCCTTAACTATGGTTACTAAAATCCATCTTATCTTTGTTGTTATATATACAAATACATATAGAACCTAAACTGCCAAATTAATCCTTTGATACTTTTAACGGAAATTTTAATAATTGAAAAGAACTTATACTAATATTAGCACTAACTTGTAATTAATAAATACACTAATGATTAAACAAAGAGTGGTGCCATCTATGAATTAATAATTAAACTAGAATTTTTAATTAATTTATCTGAATAAAAAATCTGCCTTCTACTTGAGATCAAACTGGGGATATTTGGGTTGCTATCCCAATATCAGTTGTGCCACTCTTTGTTTAATCATTAGATAAAATCATTAATGTGCTAACATTAGTATAAATTCTTTTCAATTATTAAAATTTCTATGAAAAATGTTAAGGTATTAATTTGGCAGCTTAGAATATATTTTAATTTCCCTTAGAGCAGGGGTTCCCAAAGTGCGGCCCTCAAACCCTAGAAATGTGGCCCGTGATGTCAGATCATCCTCCATCTTGAATTCATAGAGATGATATAATTTTTACAAAAAATAAATTTTATTTATTATAATTAAAAATTGTTCAGTTAAAAAAAATGCATGTATAAGTGCTTACAAATATGTTTTATTATTTGGAAGCACTTATATATGCGAAAAAACTCTCTGAATCATGAGTATTAATAAGTCTAAATTGAGATCAAAATTAACTGATGAACTTTTACAAGTGGTGTTAAAGGATATGTAAGGGGCACAAATTGCCTCCCCCAAACGGAGACGGAGTCAGAAAAATTCCAAAGAAGGTGGGAGATCAAGCGTGGGATGTCTATACTTTGTTACTCTTCACCTCGATTTTTCCCGATCGCGAGTAAAATAAAATAACAGAAACAAGAGATGTACAAAGGAATTTAAACGACCGGGAGAGAGAGTTTGTTAACATAAATAAATCGAACTACGGCGATATATCGCGTTGTATTTCGATCGTCGGATCGACTCTCACCCTCATAACGATAAATCGCGAGGGGATTGAGCAGGTGTTCGATAGATAGATGACATCTAGCCCGGAGTAAGTTCGAAGAAAATAAACATTTGGTTCTCTGCCCGGGAGAAAGGTCAGAAAAGGTCCCGAGTATTTAAGAGCCCGTGCCACCTCGACCGGCACTTCTATTACGACCGTCACTACTACTACTACTACTACTACTTCTACTACTACTCCTCTTTTTGTTTGCTTGCTCTTTTACTCGCTCGTACGTACGCTCTTATTCGTTCACCGATTTCCTTCTTGGATTGTCTGACCATCTTTAATTCAATTTTTGTTACCTCGTACTCAGCAATTTACAGATTACTTCGGGATCGAGGAGATCGTTTCTAGATTCCGATCCCGTTGAATCTACCAACTCGCCGATCATCATTTTACTACAACCTGTGCATCGTCTTCCTTTTATTTTTATCTGTGAATCTTCAGAATTTGTTCAACGACTTTCTATTAAGGACTAGAGACTGTGTAAGTGGTGGACTAAAGACTTTCTTTAACATCTGTGTGTGGATCCATCAACGGACAGACGACACTATTTCCATTGTTATTTTATTCAAGTTAATTCAGGTATTTCTCTCTCATGTTACGGGTTATTAATTGTGAAACGAAAGTCTCTCTAATAAAGGAAGTTGTTTTATTAAACGTTGTCTCTGTTCCATCTGCCGAACCTCATTACTCATCCTTACGCGCGTCTCTCACCGCTCTTTAGGCCAACGCCTGTCAACATCGTCCTCGAGCTTGCGGGCCTCACAGATACATTCAACCAACTTAGAACCAAAGCTCAATACTGTATTATCATTAAAAAAACAACTGAACAAGTCACACACTTCAGGTTGATTAATTTATTATTATTTTTATTTGAAATTATTTAGTTATTTTTTTAATTATTTTTGAAATGTTTTATTTTAAATAGTTTATAATAAAAAATAATTATTGTCATAACAATTATGCTATAAAATTAATATAAATCTTTCCCTTGTGTCTAATTTTTTATCGATTTGAACATATTTTTCCATAATACTATTTTTTGGCCCGCCAAATATTTTGGAATTTACAATTTGGCCCACCTAGGCAAAACTTTGGGAACCCCTGCCTTAGAGTATGGTTTATAAAAGTTTACATAAATACATGCATTTATATGTACTATTCTAATAAAACTTTAAAGCATATCTTCTAATAATAAATAATAATAGAAGATATATTCTGTATAGTGATTACTTTAATAAAAAATTTTTGATCTAAGATTTGATTCATGTAACAAATTTTGGTTACAATTAATTTTTCAATCAGTGATTGCTTGCATAAAATTATACGAAGTATTTCATAGATAAAATTAAAAATTTATATGCTTATAATTTTTCAAAATCTCTATTATTATTAAATCTAAATTCTGTTTTTAGGATTATTGTGTGATTTACTTTGGTCTGATCCAGATAAAGATGTTCAGGGATGGGGTGAAAATGATCGTGGTGTATCTTTTACATTTGGAGCTGATGTAGTCAGTAAATTTTTAAATCGTCATGATCTTGATTTGATTTGTAGAGCTCATCAGGTTAGTAAATATTAATTTTAAATTTTATATATATATAATTTATTTATTTATTAAAAAACTCATATCAGAATAGTTATATAATGTACAGTTCGTTCCAAAAAGTTTGTCACCTGCTTCGCAGGGGCTGAGCTTACCCAACCATCTGGATTTTTCAATAATCCGTCAAGGGACTTCCATCTGGGGATCCTCTGCAGGATGCCTATTCACACCGTTCACATGGGTCATTTGGCTTTCAAGGATTTTAATAAGTATAATACTGTATCCAACATTTTATTCTTTGTTTTTTATAAAATTTGGAAAAACTTGAGATTTGAAACTTACTTTATTATTATTTATTAACCAATTATTGATTTTAAGATCCATATTAATATTTAATTGAATTATATTAAATAATAATCAATCATTCACGTTAATATTTATTTTATGACTGGCTTTATGAAAAGCATTTTTCTGATGTTATAATCATGAATATATTTTTAAAACATTTGTTATATTTATTTACTTATGTTTGTTAAGTTTTCAGAAGAATTCTGAATAGATTTAATTTAAAATTAAATATATATAGTAATTTAATATTTTTGAAAGGATTTTTATTATTAAATACTTTTGTTTAATTTGCAAATACTGTATAATTATATTAATCTTCAACGTAATCGAGTATAAATACCGGAAATATTGATAGATGAGAAATAAAAAAAAAAAAATACAATAATAATGCCATATCCTGTTAGTCATCTTCCTGAATGATAATGATTTTTGAATATATCTACTTTAGTATTTGAATAAAAGGATATATGAACTGAAGATGTTTATCCAGAAATAATTCGTTTCCTATTGTTGAAACTTACACATTATAAATTTCTAGAAAATTTTTGTTTTTCATTGTTGAAACTTACACATAAATTTCTAGAAAATTTTTGTTTTTTATTGCTGAAACTTACACATTATAAATTTAAATATTCGTTTCCTATTGTTGAAACTTACACATTATAAATTTATAGAAAATTTTTGTTTTTTACTATTGAAATTTACACATCATAAATTTCTAGAAAATTTTTGTTTTTTATTGCTGAAACTTACACATTATAAATTTATAGAAAATTTTTGTCTTTTATTGTTAAAATTTACACATTATAAATTTCTAGAAAATTTTTGTCTTTGTTGAAATTTACACATTATAAATTTCTAGAAAATTTTTGTTTTTTATTGTTGAAATTTACACAACATAAATTTCTAGAAAATTTTTGTCTTTTATTGTTGAAATTTACACATTATAAATTTCTAGAAAATTTTTGTTTTTCATTATTAAAACTTACACATTACAAATTTATACAAAAATTTTAATATATATGTGCAAAAAGTACTGTATAATTAAATTTATATATGAAATATCATATGTCAGAACGACATCTTAAATAAATACTACTCGATTTAATTAAAATTAATATATATTATTGGGATCCATTAGAGGGCAAGTAAATTAGAAAATAAATTTTATGGGATCAGAATTATTGATGTAATAAGATAAAAGATATCCACACAATATCTAACATAAATATTATCCTATATGGATAAAATTCACATATATTATTGGATTTACTAAACTAAATGATTGGATCATTATTTTATTTATTTTCGATTTTCAAAAAGATCAAAATCGGAATAATGGAAAGAAGCATATGTTCGATTAATCGATCTTCGCTAACATGTTTTTCTAATTATATCTTTCTTTATAAATGCTTATTATATAAAAGAACGGCATTAAATCATCAGATGATGATAGTTGTTATAATTTTAATATTGTTAAAGGATAAGGTGTGCGGGAAATAATCCCATTACACTATATTAAGCTTGAGATGTATATCGTAAGATCATACTTGACCCGTTTTTGATAATCTTCGTTAAATCTCATTTTCCAATTTATTTAACAAACGTATTGAAATAAAAATGAAATGGTTTAACGAAATTTAATTCAGATATATTTTCCGAAGTATAGTTTTATAGGTTATCCTAAGATTTATCGAGATTCTCCTTAAAGTTCTTCATAGAAGAACTTTAAGAAATTTTAGCTGTGCTGTTGCCATTTTTCATTAAGTTAAACGGTCTTTTATCTTAAAAATTAACTTAAATGATGCCAAATTTAAGTAATTAGTCGAAAGAACCTCTCAAAAACTTTAACTGGTTATGTAAGTTCAAAATGGAGGTCAATACTGGTGGACATCATTATATCAATTTCCAAAAAATAGGACGAAACAATCCAAAGGTTAAAAACTTTTAAAATGCGATTCAATTATTTCTTAAAATTAAAACTGCAAAAAAAGCAGAATTTCGTTTAAAAATAGCAATTTAAATAAGTAATATTTCTGCAAAGAGGCGAAACAATCCAAAGGTTAAAAACTTTTAAGATGCGATTCAATTATTTCTTAAAATTAAAACTACAAAAAAAAGCAGAATTTCGTTTAAAAATAGCAATTTAAATAAGTAATATTTCTGCAAAGATGAATCAAGTTTACTGAACAAATAATAAAAAATAATAATTAATTTAAAATGCATTCACTGTTAGAATTTGAACACTCAATCTTAACATGTTTGTATCTTTCAACAGAGATATTCTTAAAATTCTTCTGACAACATAGCATGACAGTATAATTAACCTCACACAAAGGGCAACATCCAGTTTGTAGAGGGCCAACCACCCAATATGAACACATTCAAGTGTCACAAAGTACTGACTAACCTGTTTTCTAATCTTAACCGAGTTGAAGTCATCATTGCAAAACACACTAAAGAAACAACCCAACCTGGAAGAAGTTATGATGAAACACATAATTCTTTTGAATTTAAAAATTAATGCTTAATGAAAACTTTGATATAAATCAAATCTTTATCGATATTTTAAATCAAAATCTACAATAAAAAATAAATTATTAAAAAAGTATTGCTTCTATTTAATGCTCATCAGTGATCCTCCAAATTCTGCTCCATTAAAAATTTAAATAAAGTAACTATTAAACATTATAAATGTATAAAATAATTTAATGTATATATTTTTTTAATTTAAAGATTCTTTAAAGAATATGTAGCTCAAAAATATTGAAAAATAATCAAAATCTACAATAAAAAAGAAATTATTAAAAAAGTATTGCTTCTATTTAATGCTCTTCGTGATCCTCCAAATTCTGCTCCATTAAAAATTTAAATAAAGTAATTATTAAACATTATAAATGTATAAAATAATTTAATTTATATATTTTTTTAATTTAAAGATTCTTTAAAGAATATGTAGCTCAAAAATATTGAAAATTTTAAAAATGGCAGAAGATTAAATCTACATGTTTTGGAACATGTCTATTACTTTATCAATTATTATTATCTTTTTGCAGTTGTAATCACCATAATAGAAACTTCCGCAATTTTGTAGAATATTTTTCTAATATGTAATCTTTGATCTAAATAATACTTCTTGAACTCAAAAAATGATTCGTCTATAGATCGGTTACCAACTGTGCAAAGTACGTGATCAATCATTAGTGACATCGCGTGTTCGCGATGCTAGTTTACTGTTGTAATGTTTATTTTCCGTTTCGTGAAGATTGTTATTCTACATTGTATCTCATTTTATAAACTTATATTGCCATAATCTACAGATCTATATTCTACGCTAGATTACACTAAAAAAAAGTACAGATTGAAAACATGCATCTTAATGATAAACAAACAGAAATGTATAGAACAATATCCTATATTACCATAATCTACAGATCTATATTCTACGCTAGATTACACTAAAATAGGAAGTACAGATTGAAAACATGCATCTTAATGATAAACAAACAGAAATGTATAGAACAATATTTTGGTTTGAACTTTTATTAGTGGGAGAAATTGCTTTGTTTCCGGAATGGTCACACAAACTGGCGTTTTCAGATTACTGTATATGATTACAAACTGGCGGTTTCAGATTACTGTATATTGTTGAACTTTAATACAAATTTTTATAGTCCAACCAGAGAAAAATTGTAAAACAATATGTGAAATGTTGGCTAGTATCATTAAAATAGTTCAAAAATAAAATAATATCTTGAAATTTTCGATTTTTATTTAAAATTTGAAGAAAGTATTTTATTTATATAGAAAATGGCAATAAAGAATTTTTCAGAATTTTAATATAATGAAGAGAAATTTTTTACTTAAATAAGCTGAAAAATTTCTGCAACTTATTTAAAAACTGAAAGAAATTTTTTTTTAATTTTATAAGTATAAACAATGTTTCTGTTTTAATCGGCAGATGGCGTTATGTTTCAAATATTATATAAAATTAATATTGTATGGTCATAGGTCGTTGATTAAAGTATATACAACGTATGTGTATATGTACTTCGGAGTATGTGGTTCGAATATTTAATATTTAAATCGGCAGATGGCGTTATGTTTCAAATATTATATAAATTAATATTGTATGGTCATAGGTCGTTGATTACAGTATATACAACGTATGTGTATATGTACTTCGGAGTATGTGGTTCGAATATTTAATATTTTAGTTGGTATTAATATGATATGTAAAATTTTCATTTAATTTTAAATCTTAGGTATTTAATAAAGAAAATAAATATGTTATCAGCCAATGAGAAAGCGCAATATAATCCCAACTATTTGATTTATTTTTCATACGGAATATTTTTATAGGAGAAATAAATTATAAAATATTAATTAGTAAATGACGTATCAAGTAAGTTTAATGATAGAATAGATAATATCAGTTACATGATAAAAATCAGTGAGGATATAAGTTGCATGATGTCGCTCGTCATTTGGAGGATTTAGATTTTAAGATTTAATGTTAAACAGTTGGAATATTTTTATAGGAGAAATAAATTATAAAATATTAATTAGTAAACGACGTATCAAGTAAGTTTAATGATAGAATAGATAATATCAGTTATATGATAAAAATCAGTGAGGATATCAGTTGCATGATGTCGCTCGTCATTTGGAGGATTTAGATTTTAAGATTTAATGTTAAACAGTGGGGTTCAATGGGTGTGCTGGGACCTTTCTGAAAAATCTGATGATTCACATCATTAAATTTTCCGTAAAGATCCCGGCCCACCCAGTGAACCCCTTTGCTTAACATTGCAGTGACTCTATCACGTGTGTTGTCAAGCCCATAATAATCTTTGAAGTGGCCGTTTTGAAACACCTCAAAATTACTGAGGAGTCTGTGTTGTATCGTCGATTTCCGTGCTTTACAATCTGCTGGCTCTTCATAGAGATGGACAACTTATGTAGGAGCTATAACAACCCCGCAACTTAGTAAACTGCAATGATTTGATACTAAAGTTTAAAAAATAATCGATCGATCAATCATTTTTATATAATTTATTTAGAAATGAAATAGATCAATTGAAATAATGTAGAATTAATATAAATGCAATGACATTGATTAATAAAAATTGGAATAATAATAAAGTTTATTAATAATTTTTATAGTCTCTACCATCGTGCTAATATTCAAATATTACTATTATTATTTAATATATTAAAGTTAGCTTAATGAAAAAGCATATGTTGAGATTAGATAATGAAGTTCACAAAATATTTAGTGACATATTTAATAAAAATTTTTGAGAAAGTTTCTCTTGTGTACAATTAAAATGATGAGTACTTTTGAAGATGTAGGCATAATTTATGGAGCATATGCAATTTGAGATTGAAGATTAAGATATCCTTTCAGTTGGTGAAGTACTCATTCTGCGAAGTTTCCATTGATGCCATTGATCTATTACATTCATGAGTCTGTTTGGCCTTTTCGTTGTTAATATCAGAACAAAAGCAATTAGTATTGTAGTGATTGAAAAGCTTTGTAAGATCACTTTTATAATAAAATGGAAACCTGTTTGATTCCAAAGTATAATTTCAAACACTCCTGTCAATAGAATAAGTAGGACAACCAGCATCCAAATTGTTGCAGGAATCGGCTATAAATAAGAAACATTATAAGAGATTTAAAGTATAAATATCAATATTTATATAATTTTCAAGTTAAAACTTATTTCTAACCTGTGATGTTTTTCGTCTACTCACTACGGACAATCTTAGATTTGTAGATCCTTTATGATTCTCGTCTTCAATATCATTAATAACAGTTTGTCCAAGTATGAAATTAGAGGATTCCCGCCCATTTTTATTTATATTATTATCTGGAACTGATATTCTGGATCCTTGATTCAAGACATCTCTAGCATTATTGTTGTTTTCACGTAATGTTATAAGTGGATTTGTGTATCCATGATCGGAGAAAGCAGTTTTGGTTTCTTTGGAGACGGAGTTATCTGCAATTGATGATGGAAGATTTATTTATTTTTTAATCAAAGCGTGTATAGAAGCTATGATTATATTATCGAGTTACAGCTTTTTGTATATCAAGAACTTATTTCTAGACCAAAAATGATGGGCGGCCGGAGGGCCGAGTGGTAACGCTGTCGGCGTGCCATGTAGGAGGACCTGGGTTCGCGTCCCGGGTCTGGTCCCGGAATTTTTCGGGATACTGGGCCTGGCCAGGCGATCCCCATCCTTCACCATCCAGCCCCCCTCCACGAGTGTGGATGCAGCCGGTGGTTTCGGGTGGTTGGAACTGGCCCTCTCCGTTAGTAATTTACCTGATTGAAAAGGGGGCGTAAAATATGTAAAAAAGTTGCATCTTTATATAACCTATATTAAAAGAGAATTAATTTTTTAATAATATGTTTGGAGGGACCAATAAATATATTGGATTTCCCATTGATTTTTTACTAAAAACAATTTATCATATCAAAAACTTTGTGATAAGAGATTGTGAAAAAGTAATTCATTTACCTTTGATATCATCAGGTTTTTTCATATTTCTTTCAAAACAATGCACAGTAATCAACGTATAATTCAAATTTAAAAAAATTATTATTATTTTTTTAAATGACATTCATTCGAAACGCATTCCAAAAACGTTTTCAGAATTAAAAATTGTTTACATTCTTTGCGTCGTGTTACGTATTTTTCAGTTTTTTATAATAATCGTAATTAATCGATCAGATAACCGCATAGTTAAGTATTCACTTATTATGTGTAGGACAGGGTTCAATTCTTGGATTCCACACCGCTAAGAATTTTTTTCAAAAGAATTCTTCTAATTGAATGGAAACTGGCGTCATGTGTTGACAAATAAATGTATATCCTTTGTGCGATGTGGCAACTTAAATACACTAATTTAGCCTAACAAAAGTTTAGCTAAATAACAAAATCAATTGTTTCGCCCCGTCGCGACGGGGCGAAACAAGCTCTTCCACAAGTTACCCACTCCTGCGGAAGGGTCAGCTGGATTGTGGAGGACGGAGATCATGGTCGGGCCCGAATTCCATGATAAATATTTTCAAGGAAGTAGGAGCCGAGATTCGAACCCGGCTCCAGAGTGTAAAGCCGAAGCGTTTCCAAGTGACCAATTCGGCCAACAGGGATATACATTATTTGGCGCTAGTACTTGTAGAGACATATATATCATAGGCTGGTAAATACCATCCATGGCCAACACTCATGATAGAGCCAACCGGAAGATTGAAGAATGGGGTTCTGACACCTCCTAAAAAATCTATTATTGTAATATATAGACTATTATTATTTTCTAATATGAAACTCATAAATTTCATTCAAATATTACGTGATTTGAATGAAATTTCTCAAATATTTTTGTTACCCTATAGAGTAGGGTTATGTTAATTAGATTACGCCGCCATATCCTCATGGGATATACTGTATCTGGCGGCGGCATGTAAAGTGTGTAATAAGGTCTTCCATCTCTGAAGGATTTGCATATCTGCCGGACGTCTTTCCCAAGGTTCTTTGTGCATTAAGCAATCAATGCAAGACAGAATGTATGACTTCACAAAACTGCACATATTCGGAAACACGAACCTTTTCTGAATCAATCGTAGGGTTCCTTCGACATTAGAATGCCCATACCCAATATGCGTCTTGGCAACAATCTATCTCCTCATCGCCTTAGGTATCAATTGGAAATGTCGCTTCTTTTTGCCATCTAGAACTCTTCTATATAGATGTCCATTCACTAGTTGGTAACCTACTTTGAGCGACATCACGACCATTTTGTACTATTTTTGCCCTCGAGCACGTCTATGATGATCCTATATTGAGGATCGTTTGATTGCGCATCCTGAATCCAATCATCATCGACCATCCGGATTTTTCAATAATAAAAATTCCAATCATCATTGACCATCTGGATTTTTCAATAATCCATCAAGGGACTGCCAGCTGGGGATCCTCTGCAGGATGCCTATTCACACCGTTCACATGGGTCATTTGGCTTTCAAGGCAATGAGATGAAATAAAATCGTATTGCATCAAGCTTAGTACCCATCGTCCAATTTGTGGGGGTCTTTAATTAATCCATATCGGACTACCTCGCAATCAGTGAAAATGTAGGTATGTCCTCAGTTGTTGAATGGCCCTATATTATACAAATAGTTTTCGCTAAATTCACTCATTTCTTATGATTTCATCGACAACTTTTTCTTCTCTTCATAACTAAGTGGTAAGTCCGGAAAGTCTCAAAGAAAAGCTTCTTTCCATCTTTGGAAGCTACCCAAAAGTTGTGTACTGCTACCTGTGTACTGCTGCCATGTCTTGATTGGCGCTTCTAGAGCATTATTCACATACGCAAATATCATTGCATTTGACTAATGATAGTCTTTCACACACACTTCTACCAACCAACTCACTCATTGCTCTCTTAATCTTTCAACCCACGGAAAGCCGGTAATTGCGATGTATAATGGATATCTTCCGCCCGATTCAATGAAGCGGTCGAATGTTGTTCTCTCTGCACTCGTACTATCTCCGCTATTGTTGTATAGAGTTGTTGCATCATAGCCTGCTTAGATTTCCTTAGTTAGTTTATCTGACTAAGGAAATCTTTCTGAAGATGACTTTGTAGTCAAATCCTTGATTGTAAAATTATTTATTTTTCTCTGTAAATACAAACTATTTTTTGTTCTCCATGATCAAATGTGTTAGATTTACAATAGCTAAAACAAGCTGATCATGTATTGTATGATTCTGGTCGCGCGTTTTCTAGTGGCGTGTAATATTGTAACACAATATAACTTTAGATAGCGATAAATAGTAAAAATATCTAAAATATATATTGTGAGTAGTCGATTTACAATAGCTAAAACTAGCTGATCATGTATTGTATGATTCTGGTCGCGCGTTTTCTAGTGGCATGTAATATTGTAAATCAATATAACTTTAGATAGCGATAAATAGTAAAAATATCTAAAATATATATTGTGAGTAGTACGTTTATTTCCCAGGTTAGGTTAATTAGTTTACGCCGCCATATCCTCTTGGAATATACTGTATCTGGCGGCGGCCACTTGTAGAGCCCATCACAGGCTGGCCAACACCCGTGGTGGTCAGGCGAGTCCGCACCCCTAGTTGCAGGCAATGATTAAGCCGAGATTATTCTCGCAGACATAAGTACCCTGTAGTACCCTCGTTGGTGGAGCAGGGGAAAAGCTTTGGCTAGTCTCAGAATACAACATGAGCCACGCGGCCATCCGGCCGACCCCATTGTTGGTATTGCTGGGTTTTAGGAGCCGATTTCCCGACCAATTTTCTCGGGATTCGTGAACGGAAAAACGAAAAAAATTCCCGAAAATGATTCCCGCCCGGAAACACTAACCGAGACGTATAATAAAAAAAACCAAAAGATTTCCACGCGGCCATCCGGCCGACCCCATTGTTGGTATTACTGGGTTTTAGGAGCCGATTTCCCGACCAATTTTCTCGGGATTCGGGAACGGAAAAACGAAAAAAATTCCGGAAAATGATTCCCGCCCGGAAACACTAACCGAGACGTATAATAAAAAAAACCAAAAGATTAAAGAAATAAAATGTTAATTTTTAAAATAAATTTTCAAATTATAATTAATTTTAGCATTTATAAAGTAAATATTAAAATACTTTAATCTGATTATTATGTTTGTAAATCAAACATCAAATTAAAAATAGTAAATTCTCTAATTGAGGTCCGTTTACATCATATCGCTTATCGTTAACCAGAACTGTAAATATCACCGAATTTGACTTTGAAAGGTTCTTTAGTTGAAACGGTTATAATTGTAATCAATATAGTTGTAATTTCGAAATAGTTGGTTAGATAGATTAAGCCGCCATATCCTCATGGGATATTCTGTATCTGGCGGCGGCTACTTAAGAGCCCATCACAGGCTGGCCAACACCCGTGAAGGGGTCAACCGGATGATAGAACGAATCACAGGCTGGCCAACACTCATGATGGAGTCAACCAGATGGTTGAAGGATGAGGTTCAACGGACCGGGCCCAGGCCCGGAGCACTTCTGAAAAACTAGAGATATGGGACCCGGATTTGAACCCGGATCCTCCAGGATGTTGAGCCAAAGCTTTACCACGCGACCATCTGACCGACCATAATTTCGAAATGAATGTACTATATTGTTATAAATAAATTAACAGAAAAATATACTATGTAAAAACACAATTTAATTTTTTTATATCAGGCCCGGAGCACTCCTGAAAAACTAGAGATATGGGACCCGGATTTGAACCCGGTCCTCCAAGATGTTGAGCCAAAGCTTTACCACGCGGCCATCTGACCGACCATAATTTCGAAATGAATGTACTATATAGTTATAAATAAATTAACAGAAAAATATACTATGTAAAAACACAATTTAATTTTTTTATATTGCTCTACACAGAAATTTTAACATTTTTTATTTCAGCAGATATTATTTTGTACACTTCAGTTTCCACTGCGTTGATTATTCGATCTCTAGTATTGTTGATCACATTATTAACGATGATTTTCAAAAGCCAATTGAACAGAACACCGAGTCCAGTGACTTTGTCGACATGAAACGTACCAAATTCAGTTACTTTAAATTCTTTCAATTCAACTGTTCCGTTATTCTGATTGAAACTAGCGTGTACATATACGGCTAATCTGTCTAACTTAGCTTCGATGATTCCCGATATCCAAAAAAACCCTGCTTTGGCTTTATAGTTCAAATCAGCGGCAACATTATTAACTGCAATGCGTCCTTCAACATCGTACATATCACTATTATTAAGCAGCACGAAGTCACCAGATCTATGCAAAGAAGAAAGACCTCTTATCCATATATTCCATCCCTTAAACTTATCTTCATTGATATCTGAAACTTTCAAAGGATCTATTTTCTGAACCATTTCTTTTTCATTTCTCAAGTTATCTATAACTTGATCTATATAATCGTTAGCCACACCGCGATCATCCTCTGCAAAACAGATGATAAAACATCAGATTAAATCATTCAAGTAATTAATAATATGTCATTCTTTATTACAAAATTGCATTCAAACATCTAGTTCAAAAAAATTATCAACTCACCTGATAATACAGAGGAGACGAAGATCAAAAACAGCCAGAAGCAAAGAGAAGACATTTTTCTTTTGATCTTAAAAACAAAAATGAGAATTCTATAGAAACACTTGCAATTTAGTTGCATCAACACATACATTGCAATTGCATAGTTGGCTTATAATTAATTAAATTAGCTTAAAATTAAAAAAGCGTTAAATTATAATTAGCGAATAATTTAATTAATTAAAAATTTCATTTATGAAATAGGCTAAATTACGTTAAATTATAATTAGCGAATAATTTAATTAATTAAAAATTTCATTTATGAAATAGGCTACAGGGTGTCCCAAAAGTGACTTACTATTTCCAAAACTAATAAGAATACAGGAAAACGGGGATAAGAGAATAAAATTTGTTTTATTACAAAGTAAGTTCCATACAAAAGTATGGATGTTCAGTGAGCAGTCTCCACATAGTGACCTTCGGTATCTCTACAAAGCGAAAGAGCAATGCAGATTCATTAGAATTTCATTTGTAATTCACGAATAGACCTGCCTATTGGACCTGTCTTATTGCTCCAATAGACAAAGATACAAAATGTATGGAAATTAGAGAGAATTTTGAGAACTTACTCTCAAAATTCTAATTTCCATGCATTTCATGCCTTTGATCTTAAATGTTATCACAAACACACCTTTTTACCGTAGTTGAAGTTGCATGTCTTTGTGCTCTGTAGACATACCGATGGTCGTCAAATAGAAATGCTTATTGAACATCCGTATTTTTATGTGGCACTTACTTTGAAATAAAGCTATTTTGTTCTCTTAACCCGTTTTCCTGTATTCTCATTATTTTTTCGAGATAGATAGTAACTTTTGGGACACCCTGTGTTATTTTGACATGTTAGCTATAAGCACGATTTCATCTGTTGAAAGTACAATTTAATATACATACCTGTATAGCAAGGTTGATTTGTAATATATGTGCTATTCGCAATCTTTTATAATTTAACTTATCTAATATTGAACTTAGATTACGAAATTAATTATTACTGTGAGAAAGAGACGTGTGTTTCCAGTAGACAATTCTTAACTTCATAAATCATAACATCTGTCAATAGATATCAAATGATTATAAGTTAAATACATAATTGCTTATAAGTTAGGCAAAAAAAAATTTTGTAATTTTAAGGTTTTCAATTAATTAAAAAAATATGCATAAACTTGTTAAGTTTTACATTTGATTCATCCGATATTTTTTTTTAATTTTGATTGCTTTGATCTAACCCAGTGCTTCTCAAACTTTTCCACTTGGCGACCCCTTTTATCCGAGAAAATATTTTCGCGATCCTGAATTTTGATTGCTTTGATCTAACCCAGCGCTTCTCAAACTTTTCCACTTGGCGACCCCTTTTATTCGAGAAAATATTTTCGCGATCCTAGGTATATAAATCAGGATCGCGTATATAAACTAGAAATACGAATTAAGATATTTACTAAAATTTCTGACCCCAAATTTTGTTACGCGACTCTATATGGGGTCGTGACCCATATTTTGAGAAGCACTGATCTAACCTATGTTTCAAAGGCAACTGAGATATATAAGATCAACATGATCAGATTTTGCTCATCTTTTGCATGTAGCCGATCTTCGTATGCATTATCTGTCCTCCACTAACTTAACTTTTAAACTAATTAAATAACGCTATTCTCGATATCACATCATCAAAACGTCTATTAGATAAAATAAATATCCCGAATAATCAAATTTTTATGATAGTTAATAGAAATATCAAGTTATTGATAACTACAGTTAATTGATTCTTTATCTTCAATTCTTTAAATATGGCGGACGTTGAAACTTCGAAGATTTAACAGAAATATCAAGTTATTGATAACGATCAGTTAATTGATTCTTTATCTTCAATTCTTTAAATATGGCGGACGTTGAAACTTCGAAGATTTATCCAATGTATTTAATTGATTTTAATGTAATTCAATAATATAATCAACCCATTAGAATTAGCTGTTAAAAAGCTTTATTAAACTTGTAAATTCATCGATTTTAATAATGCTAGAGTCGACTGCAGTGGAATCGTCATGTGCTTCAACTTTGAAGATTCCAGATTCATTTCCTAGGTCCCATACTACTAGTTTTACAGGAGAGGTTCGGCCCTAGAAGTTGAACTCCATCCTTCACCTGATGGTTGTCCCCATCAAATGTGAAGTAGGCCATCAGGTGGGTCAACCGCAATCCTCCGCTACTTAGTTCTCATAGAGAGGAAAGCGGTATAAAATCACATAGAAATACGTTCAAACTTCTGAATGTCTATCAGTATTATTTTTAATTCATGATGATCTTCAATTTTGAAGATTCCAGATTCATTTCCCAGGTCCTATACTACTAGTTTTACAGGAGAGGTCCAAGCCTAGAAGTTGAATTCCATCCTTCACCTGATGGCTGTCCCCATCAAGTGTGAAGTAGGCCATCAGGTGGATCAACCGTAATCCTCCGCTACTTAGTTCTCATAGAAAGGAAAGCGGCATAAAATCACATAGAAATACGTTCAAACTTCTGAATGTCTATCAGTATTATTTTTAATTCCACTTTCGTTTCTTTAGGCTAAACTTATTGTCCAGTCTTCTATTCCTTTTGTCCTATATCAGTATTATTATGATGTTCTTTCATGTTTACCCATAGTTAATAATAACGAAATTATTTTTGACATTTTTCCTTGAGTTGCCATTGAAAACGGTTTTTATGACGTGTTTTGAATCCATATGTGCATGTAAATATTCCAAAATAAATACAGTAGAAGTTATGAAAGGAATCAAAGTGATTAATTCTCTCTAAAATGGCTATTAAATGTAGTGTGGTATTTTTTGAATCTTAATTAAAAACTCTATACAATATATTCTGAAAATAAATTCGTAGATTATAGATAATTTTGCTTTAATACATTTTTAAGATATGTAAAACAAATGTTTTCTAACTTATGTTACCTATATATCTATATAGATGGTGAAAAAATATTTTAGAGAAAAACTATAATTTAATTCAATTTTTTTTAATATTATTACGCCCCTTTCAAATTAGGGAGATTACTAAAGGACGAGGCCGTGAAGAGAGGACGGGGATCGACGGTTCGGGCCCAGCACGCAGAAACGAAAAATTTTACAGGAGATGCCGCACCCGGGACTCGTTCTCTTGCGTGGTACGCCAACACGTTACCACTCGGCCAGCCGGCCGCCATTCAAAATCAATTTTTTTGATCAACAGATGACGCAACTTTCCATTCAGGAAGAATACTAAGTGGCGGGGCGAAACAATCCCTTCCACAGGCTGCCCACCCCTGCGGAGAGGTCAGCCAGATTGTGGAGGACAGGGATCGACGGTCGGGCCCGGACCCCATGATAAATATTTTCAAAGGGTAGGACCGAGACTCGAACCTAGGTTCCTCCAGAGTGGAAAGCCAAAGCGTTTCCATGCGGCCAATCCGGCCGACATTCAAAATGAATTGATAGTTTTAAATTAACAAATTATAGTGGACTCTGGATTTTATGAACTTCTACGGACCCTCAAAAAAGTTCGTAAAATAGAAAATTCGTAAGTGGGAATGGCACTAATTAACATTAGGGACTTTTTGGGACCAATTAAATAGTTCGTAAAAACGTGTAATTAGTAAGTTAGAGGTTCGTAAGAACGCGAATCCATTGTAGCAAGATTACTTTATCAGGCACCTATCTTCCATTTGGAGGTTTCAAAATAGATTCTGGATTCAACCATCCAAATTTTTCCAGAAAAGATCTGCACATAGTTTCTCAGAAACATTATTCGAAACATTGAGCTAACAAGTCGGCTGAATTGGCCGCGTGGAAACGCTTTGGCTTTCCATTCTGGAGGACCCGCTTTCGAGTCTCGGGTCCCATTCTTTGAAAATATTTATCATGGGGCCCGGGCCCGGCCCGTCCTCCACAATCCGGCTGACCCCTCCGTAGAGGTGGGCAGAATGTGCAAGGACTTGTTCGTTTCGCCACTTAGTATTCTTCCAGAATATGGAAATGAATGGAAAGTGACGTCATCTGTTGACAAGAAAAACGTGGTTCAAGAACAGATATCTTGTTCCCAAAGAATTATTCGATTATTATTCGTAAAACGAGGCCTTTGATTAATCAGAATTCTACAATAAATTCCTTTTTGGAAATTATTGTAATGTCAAATTAATATGTAATGTTGATCTTATGCCTCTACATAAGAAATACTGATATTTGTACAAGTTTTTAAATTCTTGACGATTACAAAATGTAGATAGATTAAATAAATTGATAGAGGTGTGAATAATTTGAAAAGTTTTAATTAAAATAATTTATATCGTGTTGCTATGAAAACAATGATTTTATTTCTTCAATTAATTGATGAAATTTATTTAATGTCAAATGGCCAAATTTTGAAGAATTTCGAAGTTCGAAAACAGGGAAACCATTATTCTAGTAATTCAAAATCTCTTTCCGATGATAGCAGAAAAATCAAATTCAAATTATTCATACTGATATATATACATATTTATCAAGAAATGACACCACCTTCCATTCTGGAAGAATACAAAATGGCAGGGCGAAACAAACCCTTCCATATGCTGCCAACCTTTGCAGAGACAACGGAACATATTGTTTATATTGTGAATCGGATAAAACAGCAAGTATATAATAAACTAATACTGAAACCAGACGTAATCCTATTCTTCGATATTTTTATATTCGATAAATTTATTTCGATATTTTCGATTATCGAAAGGAATTTAATATTTTATAAAGAATTTTTTGAACTACATAATAAAATGGATATTATATTATATTTTTATTTTAATATTATTTCCAATCAAAATATTAAGTATTTCCATTAAAAAGATTTAAGGGTTAACCATTTTTTTGCTTTGTTTTTTCTTTTTACGTTCCCTTTCCAATCAGGGAGATTACTAAGGGGCGGGCCAGATCCAACCATTGGCTGCACCACAGCCGTGGAGAAAGGCCGGATGGGTATCACCGGGCCGGCCCAGTACCACGAAAAAATCCGGGACCACACCCAGGATGCGAACCCGGGTCCTCTTGCGTGGCACGCCCACAGCGTTACCACTCGGCGATCCAGTCGCCAAGGGTTAACACTTATACTAACATAACACATACATTACTATACACATAACACATATAATAATTCTAATACATGGTTTACATTGTAGACAAGAAATCTTCACTCTTTTCTAGATCTATATTTGGCCTGTACCATCGAGTTTAGCCCCATTCCTTCTAAAATATTCGATGGCTCTCAATTTCTTTATTAAGAATATGTGGATATATGTGAATATACATAGTTTAATATTTTTCTAGGTATTTAAATATCGGATATTGCACAAATACTATACAAAATAGATAAATCGATTACATTTTGTCCTCTGCAGCTGCACTGTTAGCGAATACTATTGTAAGGCCCGCAGGAGGCCCGAGGACGATGTTGGTGAAGTAGGCAATCAGATGGGTCAACCGTAATCCTCCGCTACTTAGTTCTCATAGAAAGGAAAGCGGCATAAAATCACATAGAAATACGTTCAAACTTCTGAATGTCTATCAGTATTATTTTTAATTCCACTTTCGTTTCTTTAGGCTAAACTTATCGTACAATCCTCTATTCCTTTTGTCCTATATCAGTATTATTATGATGTTCTTTCATGGTTTACCTATAGTTAATAATTACGAAATTATTTTTGACATTTTTCCTTGAGTTGCCATTGAAAACGGTTTTTATGACGTATTTTGAATCCATATATGCATGTAAATATTCCAAAATAAATACAGTAGAAGTTATGAAAGGAATGAAAGTGATTAATTCTCTCTAAAATGGCTATTAAATGTACTGTAGTATTTTTTGAATCGTAAACCACTGGTAAGCCACAGTTTAATTTGGATTAAGTTTAATTTTACATTTCAATCTATAATTTTTCAAACCACTATTATTACAGCTATGCGAAAAATACGGAACATCTTGAAATTTTATTAATCGTGGAGAATTTTTGAAGGAATTTTAATGTGCTAGTTAAAGCGAAAATTTTTTACAATCACATTTATATATTATATATAATATAATTATCAAATAACACTTATACTAGCATAACACATTCAGATTAATATACACATAACACATATGATAATTCTAATACATGGCTTACATTGTAGACAAGGAATCTTCACTCTTTTCTTGATCTCTATTTGGCCTGTATCATCGAGTTTAACCCATTTCTTCTAAAAAAATTTAAGAATATGTGGATATATATGACTATACATAGTTTAATATTTTTATAGGTATTTAAATATCGGATATTGCACAAATACCATAGAAAATAGTCCTCTGCACTTTTAGGGAATCCTATGACAGAGGAGATATCGGCCATATTTATCCCAAAAAAATAATAATTTATTTCTCAATTTTATTATTAAAAATACGCGGATGTAGATGAATGTCTATATTTAAATACATTCAAAAATCATTTATTGGAGTTTTAATAAATAAGATCGAAAATGTGTAGGCCGACATTTTTTTAGCGAGTAAACATGGCGGCCACTACTGCAGTTATCATCAATTAATTAAATGAAAATGTAGTCATCTATAAACTGATATTTCTCTTCGATAATTTATGCATATTCTGATCATTTAGAAAGTGCAGGATAATCATTTTCAGCCGATTTTGGACATCAGATTTGTATTGCCGTGCAATCGTATGGGCGCTGGTCGGCATTCTATTCCTTCAGTTGCAGCAAAATTTCCATTGCCTGTTTTGATTCTGATTATTTTTTCGTTTAAACTTTATTAAATATTTTTATTAAAATTCGAAAATGTAGAACTTTTTATATATATATATTTTCTATCGAGCAAACCTTATAAAAATCGTATTGTAATCGTACATGATGCGACTAGATGGCGTCTTGTTCTCTATCAGCTCACAGATTTGTGATCCAGCTATATGATGTATATCTATATACCTTGCTATATGATATCCAGCATTCTCCACATTGCGTCACGACATTTAATGCTATTGTCTGTGGCCATACTTATTCCAATAATGTACTGGATTTGAATAAATTTTAAATTTATAGATTATTACTTTAATAAATTTGTCGTATTGTTAATATTTGAGAATTTGGATCGGTTTACATATAGGTGTATAGATTACGAAAAACTATTCGTAATCGAAGTATAAAACTTAAGTCGAGAGGGATCGGTTTATCTTCAAATAATGACAGAGGAGATATCGGCCATATTTATCCCCAAAAAATTAATAATTTATTTCTCAATTTTATTATTAAAAATACGCGGATGTAGATGAATGTCCATATTTAAATACATTCAAAAATAATTTATTGGAGTTTTAATAAATAAGATCGGAAATGTGTAGGCCGACAATTTTTAGCGAGTAAACATGGCGGCCACTACTGCAGTTATCATCAATTAATTAAATGGTAATGTAGCCATCTATAAACTGATATTTCTGATCAACAATTTATGCATATTCTGATAGTTCTGATCATTTAGAAAGTGCCGGATAATCATTTTCAGCCGATTTTGGACATGAGATTTGTATTGCCGTGCAATCGTTTAAACTTTGTTAAATATTTTTATTAAAATTCGGAAATGATAGAACTTTTTATATATATATATTTTCTGCCGAGTAAACATCATAAAAATCGTATTGTAGAAAAACATGATGCGACTAGATGGCGTTTTGTTCTGTGTCCAGCTCAGATTTGTGATCCAGCTATATGATATCCAGCATTCTCCGCATTGCGTCACGACATTTTAATGCTATTGTCTGTAGCCATATTTTATTCCAATAGTGTACTGGATTTGAAGAAATTTTAAATTTATAGAATATTAATTTAATAAATTTGTCATATTGTTAATACTTGAGAATTGGGATCGGTTTATATATAGATGTATAGTTTACGATAAACTATTCGTAATCGAAGTATAAAACTTAAGTCGAGAGGGATCGGTTTATCTTCAAATAAATTTTTGATCATTTAATTATTATTAATGCATACTAAATGAGAGAAATCATGTACACACGAATGAATTTTTCAATGCTAATTAAATACACTCAAATTTTTAATATATTTTTTATTAATTTTTTTTTTTAGATTTTGCAATATAAACACACTCCCAAGTTAAAAAAAATCTGAAATTTTTTTAAATGAATACATTTATCTTCAAATAAATTTTTGATCATTTGATTATTATTAATGCATACTAAATGAGAGAAATCATGTACACACGAATGAATTTATCAATGCTAATTAAATACACTCAAATTTTTAATATTTTTTTTATTTTTAGATTTTGCAATATAAACACACTCCCAAGTTAAAAAAATCTGAAATTTTTTTAACTTGGGCGTGTCTTCTAATCCCGAGATTCTTTGCTTAGTCTGTCTAGTACAAAGATTCTTGAGTACATTATAATTTGTTTAATATACATTATAGTAGAAGCCTCATTTAACGCTGTTGTTGGTGGACATACTCCACCCCATGTTATAGCTTAACCGCGCTATATCGGAATCTGATTTGCTTAGTCTATCTAGTACAAAGATTCTTGAGTACATTGTAATTTGTTTAATATACATTACAGTAGAAGTCTCATTTAACGCGGTTGTTGGTGGACATACTCCACTCCATGTTATAGCTTAACCGCGCTATATTGGAATCTGATTGTATGTTGTCAAAGTAAGGGGTTGCGCAGAGGTGGAAAAAGTCTGTAATCTAATGCATTATCACTGTATATTAGGATTGTCATTACGGTTATAACCGAAGCCGGTTATTTAATTAAGGAATCGTAATTCTATAATCAGTTATTGATCTTGTAACTGCGATATACGTAAAATTGGAAATAATTAATATTACTTATTATCCACTCATATGAGCAGAAATCTTGTGAGGCTGGATTCTGCTTTTCACGGAATTTCCAAATGTGATACTATTCGATAGATCTTATCAAACTGGTCAAAAATGACATAATAAAGGCAAAAATGACATATGCATAAAGGCAAAGAGATAGTTCGGTAAGTTTTGACGTCATTCGAATATAAAGGCCTGTTGTATAATGTCAAAGTAAAGGGTCATGCAGAGATTGAAAAAGCATGTAATCTAATGCATTATCACTGTATATTAGGATTGTCATTACGGTTATAACCGAAACCGATTGTATATTGTCAAAGTAAAGGGTCATGCAGAGATTGAAAAAGCATGTAATCTAATACATTATCACTGTATATTAGGATTGTCATTACGGTTATAACCGAAACCGGTTATTTAATTAAGGAGTCGTAATTCGATAATCAGTTATTGATCTTGTAACTGCAATATACGTAAAATTGGAAATAATTAATATTACTTATTATCCACTCGTATGCGCAGAAATTTGTGAGGCTGGATTTTGCTTTTCACGGAATTTCCAAATGTGATACTATTCGATAGATCTTATCAAACTGGTCAAAAATTATAATAGAACCATGGGCAAAACGGCACCAATTAGAAGATATTCCGAAAAATTTACCTCAGAATGGGATAAACGAACCAAATACCCCTGCCATGTTGAACGAGAAGTAAAACGTCACCTGACCATATCGTAATGGGAAAAAATCTGCTATGGTTTTACACCTTGTTTTAAATGCCAAATATACGCCGCGAATTTTTCTAACGATTATGTGGGTTATGATTTTATGCTGAAATCCATACATTATGTAATTTATGGATTTTATATATTATATATATATATTATTATATAATATATATTTGCATCAAGATGTATAATTACAACATATAGAAAGTATTCTTGCCAAGGAATTTGAATATACATAATTCTTGTACGGCACTTTCAAGATGTATTACAGTAAACTGCCGTATAATGTGCTCTCCTATAACAGAAATTCATATAACGAAATCGCTCTCTTATTACACGAATTCGTGTAATTACACATCTTGAAAGTGTTGCGCAAGATATTGTCACTTTCAAGATGGCGTCGCGCACATGTATCGATACTTCGTTGTGATAAGTACTTTCTTTATACATGGTAAGACCCCGCTTAACGCTGTTTCAATATAACGATGCTTTTTCGAATTATATATATATTTTTAATTAATTTTGGCGCGGATTTTCAAACCGTTATACTCATATAAATCGGAAATCTCACGAATATGTTGCTTTGATACTCCTATGTCCTCTCGCAGAGCGTTTGATTTCAGTGCATTGCAATACATACGAAAGTTTGCTGCAGTCACAATTTATATTTATGATCGGCCATCAACGTTATTTTACAACAGTAATAAAAATAACAATTATACCATTTTAGTTTTAATCTGAATGCTGCCTCTTCGAACTATAGTTCCTTGAAGTTAGAACGTTTTTCTTTCATCGGCGTTTTTGTCAAAACAAGTTTAGCCATTATTACGGAAATTATGAAACAGTTCATACAAATAGGCGTTTTTGTCAAAACAAGTTTAGCCATTATTACGGAAATTATGAAACAGTTCATACAAAATGATCCAAGTTTAGATAGCAGTTTAAAGATAAGACGAAGTGTCATGGATGTGATATCTCGCTATCGACAATTGCTTGCCGAACGAAAGATGAAAAGCAAACAATGTTAGATGACTTCTTAGTAAAAAACAAAAAGTGTCAAATGAGGAAAAACCTTCAAAAATCCAAACATAAATTATTTACTCGGATATTTTTTTATTTTCATGAATGATTTCTGAATACAAATCGATATTAGCAATAATAAAATGTCTACAATTAATATAATTCAATAGTAATAAAACATGTTATAAAATAAATTAAAAAAAAATGGTACGTATATTTTTTATTCACTGTCGTGTTTCATCTATCCCATTGTTTACGTGTTAACATGACTTCGTTTAACGCTGTTATATTTAGCGCTTCGTTTCTTTGGACGTATCTCCCCCGTTAAAGGGGCCTTACTATACTCACTTATCGGTTCCGTTTTCGCGATTCATTTATATTCCGATTTATTACTTATAATGTGACTATAAAATATTAGGCAAAAATCTCGGATTCCGTGAAAGGCAGAATCTTGCCCTTAAGCTAATAGTCCTGTTTAGGAATAAAACATTTGATAAAGATAAGCAAAACGTATAATAAAAACACCAAAAAATTAAAGAAACAAAATATTAATTTTTAAAATAAATTTTCAAATTATAATTAATTTTAGCATTTATAAATTAAAGATTAAAATATTTTAATCAGATTATTATGTTTATAAATCAAACATCAAATTGAAAATAGTAAATTATCTATTGAGATCCGTTTTACACCGTATCGCTTATCGTTAATCCCAAGTGTAAATATCACCGAATTTGACTTTGAAAGTTCTTTAGTTGAAAGGGTTATAACTGTAATCAATACAGTTGTAATTTCGAAATGAGTGTACTATACAATTATAAATAAATTAACAGAGTCGGCCGGATTGGCCACGTGGAAACGCTTTGACTTTCCACTCAGGAGTACCGGGTTCGAGTCTAGGGTCCCATGGCTCATGTCGTATTCTGAGACTAGCCAAAGCTTTTCCCCTGCTCCACCAACGAGGGATTTATGATGATAAATGGAGAAAATGATGGCATTTCTTCTTGGATACAATATCACCATCTGGTGGCGAAAATTAAAAGTAACTCAGATGATAATTTATTATTGAAAAATTTATATATTTTAATTAAGAAATGCTAATTGAATATTTTTAAATATTTAATTTATTGTTCTTTTTTCAGTTTTGTAGGGGAAAAAAGTTGACTTTGAACTACTAGAAAACACAACGATGGACGAACGAATCATTTTTAATTTTAATAGAATAGAATACATGTAATGATTTAGATAACAGCTCAAGTATAGTTCATAAACGTTTAATATATTCATCATACAAAGGATTGTCAATAAAAAGTTTCCATAAATACGAGTTACAATATATTCGCGATTGTTCCGAAAATTTAACCTGATGCATAGTGAAATGTTCGTTTTTATAACCTAACTACATTTAGTTCGAGGAAAAAAGAAAGAAAAAGTATATCCAAATTTTGTATACAATACATAAATTACAAAATTTTCAGAGAAAAATCCGCAAAATAATTTTAACAGAATCAAATTTCAAATATAGTGTTATATCCACCAGTTACTTAACATATTCTCGATCATTCTCAACTATTTCTTTTATTAACGAATAAAAAATTCAAATAATAGCACAATTAAGAAAAATAAATATTAAAACTGTAACAAGGTGGGATATTTAGTGGAAAAATGGTAAATAGTATCACAAAGGCTTTAATCAGTAGAAAAAGAACGTGGAATAATCAATGTATAGAACTGGATCAAAGATGTCACCATAATTCATTGAAGAATAGTTTTATCTTAATGGCAAAATTCCATATTATTTTACAATATACATGTATATTATATACAGAAATTTTTCTTTATATATATTTTGAATATCACATTAGTTTGGGCCTTAAGAAATAGATGAATACAGCCGCGGTAATTTTTTTTTTCCTATAAGAATATTTCAATTAATTATTCGGAACTGATTTCATCAAAAATATTTTAAAATATTCTGATATAAGAATTGACATATGGTATACAGTATATATATCATAAAGATCGGAATAGATGTAATACAAGAACATTGAAATTTACATTAATCAAATAAAATTCAAAAAATAACAATCCTATTGATATGTTTTACAAATGATGGCAAGTGTTGCATATAATCTGAGATCATTCGAATTTTCTTCTATGCAAAATCCAATATTAACGCACGCAATCTAAACTTGAGGTAGTTCACAATCTTCCTAAGATATTTGGTTCGTCTTCTCGAGCGTGATATTCGGATGCAGCTTTATCTCCCTTTCTTTTCCTAGAACAATAAATAAATAGGCAACCAGCGATGATGAAGATGACGAATGTAATCCAAGCTAATATAAACGAAAAACCGTAACATAACTTTGCCCCCTTCGGATGTCGTGCGCTTAGATATCGCTCTTCGTATTTTATGGAATTGATGAGAACTTCTACCACAACCAATACAGTTGCAGCTAAAAAAAAACAAAGAATTATTAAAAATTAATCAATATTATAATCTTTATAAAAAAAATGCATTAAATTCGTATTTTATACTTATAACTAACAGGATTTAGAATGTATTTTAGTTGTTATAACTATCACACAATCCTGAAATGTCATCAAATGAATTAAATTCATTTCCTAGTCTACGAAGAGCTGCATATGCCCATGGAAAACTAAAATTTAATACAAAATTCTGAATGGCTGATTTAATTACTCGGCTCTATCTGATACTATATTTAGTTCTAGAGAGATATGCGATGAGGTGTAATTGTTCAAATAGTTTGATACTAAGAAGAAATGCAAATAAATTATATCAAATAAACAGATTTTAAACATTAAAATATGCAATAATTTATAGGAAAAAAAATATCAAAATTGTTTAGATATAAACATTTCTTTTGGATAGCAGACTGAAGACGAAAAATGAAAAAAGTAAAGAATATAAAGCCTGGTTAAAATTGAAGAGAATTTTTCAGAAGATTTCACATGTCTATATTATAAAAAAGGAAATATTAAAAAATGAGAAGGAAAATTCGTCTGTCATGTTGAAAGAATGTAAGTAAGTTCTATTGGATATATTGCAGACTTTGAAAAACGACACATCGATTCAAGAAATAAAAAATTCAATAAAATTACAAAAAAAAGGATTTTATCTAAGACAAAATATTGATTTCTAAACATATTACTAAACTATATCTTTATCATTCGGTATAAAATGAAGATATCGGGAATTATTTAAAATGATAATATATTTTAAATATGCGTTTTTAAAACTTACCTGTTAGAAAATGAACACCGCCTGCTAGTCGCTTGAACATGTACCTTGGTTCTTTAAAGGTATAGAGGCTAAATCCGAGACCCATAACCATCAGACAGAGACTGATGATGGAGAATGCTGTTTCTGTTCTGGTATAATCTATCAGAAAAAGAAAAGTTTCTATTAAGTAAAATGCGTAAAACATTTTAGTTTCAAAACACATCAATTTTCTTCGTAGACGTAAGCGAGACTAAAGAAAAACAACTTTCTAATATGCTCTTTTAATAATAATATTTTACACATTACATTTAAATATGACTGCAGTTTCAATTTTTCAATAAAATTTTATAGATTATTTTTTAATTTATCAGTTATTATCGAATTTTTTTATTATAAAATTAATATTAAAAATTTTATGAAAAGTTAAACTTTAATGTGTTTATTTTTATGCGATAAATTTAAATTTTGATGATTTTAATATTCAGAAAGATTTATTATATTTATAGAAATGCTGATATACTTCAAAAATTGTAGATGATACTTACATAATTTGCCTATTTTGATGATGATAAATTATAAGAAAGAAAATAAAAATTATATCAAGAATACTACTAAAAAAACAGAAATTAAATTTTATTAGAATTAATAATGTTTGAATATACCTCTAGAAATAAGAGAACATCATAACATCATAACAGTTATAGTTATTAATAAATTTTAAAACTGTATTTTATTCCTTTAAATTAAATGTTTATAAGTAACAATATGGGTTAAGATTAATAAAATTCACAAGAGCACAGATTAATTGATATTAATAGAAAGAAATATTTATTGAGTCGAAATTCAAGTTAAGAGTTCTGTATTGAAGAACTTTTAGTAGATATTAAATAAGAATAAACTGAAAAAAATTTTTGAGATAAGAATATTATTCGTATCATCCTTATTGGAGATCATTTAGATCCGAGAGAGAACTGTTATAAATTTTTATCATCAAAGTTTGTGAAATCAGTCGATGGAATTATTTTTAAACTATAAATGTCGGATGAGATGTTAAATTAGGGAAAAAAAACACCAAATAATTTTTGAATACAATTCAAATACGAAAATTATAATATTGTTTTCAATATAATCAAAAATAAAGGAAATTTTGAATTTTATTAATTTTTAAACGTGAATAAGAAAAATGTTATAAAAGAAAAGAAATTCATTTTACAGCAAATAGTAAATAGAAAATTAAAAGATTAAATTTTTAAACTTTTATTATAATTTTAATATCAAAATAAGTTGATATTTTATTTCGAATTTTATATTTTATATCGTTTTTAGTAATTATTATTATTTCCACTTTGATAATAAACAATATTATAATTATTAAATAAGAGAATGGAAGAAATTTCAGCATTTAATACTTGCAAACTTCGTATTTGTAATAAATTAGTAGAGAAAATTCGATTAAATTTTATATTAATTTAATTTATATAATCATTAATGAATGGCATCAATTTCGAATTCATGTAAGCATGGCCAAATCAAAAATTACCATTTGATATTGAAGATTATTTCCTGCCTTCATAATTAATTAATTAATTTTTTCTTACGTATAACAGTTATCAAACTGTAAATGCATTTAAATCATTTTCTAATAAGTAAACCAAAAAAACTTTCGTTTGACTTTTTTGGTTTGATCGTATCTATCATTTCCAAATGTATTGCACTCATTAGAGATTTACTCTATATATTTATCGACTGCACTATTCAAAACAAACATACGAGTACACTGTATACTGTTTAAACTGATTTCAAAAGGATACAATAACTTCTGAAGGTAGAATTATGTTATTGACTTTTGTCCAATTAATAAGTTAATATCATGACTCTAAACATATAAATGCTCTATAAATCTCAAGATTTCGTTTTAAAATTGTTATTGTAACTTAACTCCTCTATATACATATTAAAACCAAGCAGTTTCAGAAAGAACTAAAATCAACAGTTTTTCGAATATGCCATTCATTTTTCATTTACTTCGCATTTGAAATTAATTGGCTTTTTGTATCCAATTTTAACATTGATTTAACCAACGTAATTATCTCGTTGTTACGTCATCATGCGTAATAAAATTATCAATATTTGTGACGTCATTTATTGTTGCATCATAATGATGTCACGTCAATGTGCCTGTAACGTTATTGTTATAGATATTAATAATAGATAAGCCATACGTTACCATACACTGATAACATTTAGCGCCATCTCTTGGAAAAAATTTAAAATAAAATTTTTATAAAATTTAAATATAATTCTGCACAATCGATTAATCCTGCAAGATTACATCTAATTTTTATCATAAAAATATGATCTGTTATTTCATCTGTAGTCGTAAATTGCATAAATTTAAAGGATTTCAATAATTTTTAGCAGCATTTAATTGCACCATTTTTTAAAGTTCTGTATATTAAATTCGCATCAAAGTATCGCTCTCGATTAGATATTTTAATTTTATTATTATAATTTAATTAAATAATAAAAATATTAATTATAGTTAATATTTTAAAATAGGATTTTTCCTTATGAAGTCTACGAAATAGAAATATTATAGGATATTTAAAATTTTTATTTTTTCGTTAAATATTTATCAAAAGAAAAATTTAAGTATAATACTTTATAGTGGATACAAAAACACACGAAACAAATTTTTATTCTATAAGTTATAGTGGCCATTTTCTGGAGAAGATGGATATTTTTGACCTTTTGTTATTTATTTAAAATCTTGGATAGGAGGAAAAGCAGAAAGGTATTTTTGAAACAATAAGTAAGAATAGCCGGTAACCGATCATCCAAAGAAACAATGGTTATTGAAAAATCGAAGCAATGACACGATATAGCTTTCACAAAATACGTTGAAAAACTGAAAAGTGTGAATTTGTGAATAAAATTTCTTGATATAAACTCTAAAGGAAACTAAATTCTCCTTAGAGAAATGTTCCTTTCAGTAAAACTATCTGCTTTCAAGATAATTTTGGCTGTGGCATTTCATGTTTACAAGAAAACTTTAACATTTCGATAACATACTGATTACGGTTTTCATTCTTTTATGGATAACATTTTATCATTTCATTGATTGACAATAAGTTTTTACTTATAGAAACTGTTTGATACCCAAATTTTCTTTCTTGACTATAAAGAATATCCACTTTAATCTAATTATAGAAACTGTTTGATACCCAAATTTTCTTTCTTGACTATAAAGAATATCCACTTTAATCTTAGCTAAAAATTAATTTATTATAATTTTAAATTCACAGTTTATTATCAAGCATTTTGAGAATAAACTTATTGTTTTTATTTGTTTCTAAAAATAAAAATATTCCTAAAAACATTTTAATATTAATTAATTTAAATTAAATTAATCATTTTTGGCAAAAGAATAATGTTTTGCTTTCACTAAGCGTGATCGCTTAGTGCAAGCAAAACATCGTGAAGATTTAGTTGAAAATTCTGTCGTCAGATGGCAATACTTACCCAAGATTGTCCAGTCTGTTTCGGGATCCTGTTTGATTTCTGTATCACTCGGAAACATGGAGTGATGTGCACAGGTTGCTGAAAGAAAAGAATAAAAATTAATATTCTTCGTTGACTTTGATGTATAATATGTCGAAATATTTTTTCATTAAAGTATCTGTAAATTGTTAATAATATTTGGAAATTTTTTAATTGCATTGTTGAAAATATTTCTCGACTGAAAGTAAGAGTCGAAGAAACAGTTGTAAATAATTTTTTTTTTTAACTTTTTAGGAAATGCAATATGTTTTCTATGGGAAAATCGGTGTACGCTTCATAATTCGAGAAAGCTGTCACTGACACATTTCAAAAAACTTTCTCAAAAATTTGTCAGGTTAAAATAGAATTTCGATCGGATGTTCAGATTTTTTATAAAAAAAAAAAAAATCCGAAACATGTTCTAAAATATAATGTTTAGAACTAAGCGACCCGTAATGAATTTGTTTAATAGTTACTGAATCCACTACTAAAAACAGATAAGCCGATTATCTATCTACACGTAAAAATAATCTTTACTTTGACGTAGTCAGCTGATTTATTTCTTTATAATTTGTTGAGTTTTGCTGTTTCAAAATGCAATAACTTTAAGCAGCTATAAGTCTGCATTAAAAACTCCTGAAATACTAATAAGGCAAAAAAAGTGTTTTTCTAGCAGTATTCAAGTATGGACTTTTGATTAAAAATACGTAGTAAGCACTAGAATGTTTAAAGTCCACAAGAAATATTCTGAAAATTAAAAATTATAATTATATTTTACATAAATATTCTAGTTACGAAATTGTTTTTCCCGTAAAACAAGTTCATTTAATAAAATAAAACGTTCTGTAAAATGAACAATCTCGACTTTTTACAATACAAAGCTTTAAAATAAATTATCTTTAATTAATTTTGTTTTATAAATAAATCTTACTGAGTGTATTTTAATTATATGTAAATTAAGAACAGAAAAGAGTTAATTTTTGTCTTTAAGTATTTATTACGTTATTTTGTTTTTATTTTCTTAATTCGGATGTTTAACGTATTAAATAAAAGTTAACAAGTGAATTTAAAAAAAAAAAATTCAGGTTAATGAAAACTTGAATAATAAATTATGTAGATTAATCATGACGGCGTGACATTTGAAACTAAGACGAGGAAGAAGAAAACTAAATTTACGAGTTAAAGTAATAAGCGTGTTTCATTAATACACACAAAAATTAGAGTAATTTAAACTGATCTTTCTATTATTACTGTTTATTCGTTGCTTAACTTCTTACAAGCTGGAAGATAATTTTGTGGATGAGAACAGTGATTAAGAGGATCTACTCTATCTTAATTCTACTTCAGTTGACATTTAAACTCAAAGGCTGCTTCCGGCATTTCAACTGAGAAGAATCTTCTACATAAAATTTGAATAAAAAAATTTATACTCAAATAAAAAATTTAATAACCTTTGAAAGTAAATTTATTATGGATTAGGGAAGAATACGATTTTGAAAGAAAATCTTTTATTAAAAATTACTAGAGATAATTTTTATTACAATAATTCTCAATGCTTTTAATGCATCTTACATCCTGTATTAAATCCTGAATAATAAAAAAAATCCCGTTGGCAAGAATAGTATTATGAGATTTACACCGAGAAAAGGCATTAAGCTGATATGGAAGTGTAAGTCCAGAAAATATTGATTATTATGTTAATCATCTCATGAATTTCTGAGAGTCATATACTTGAAATTATTAAAATGTTGTATTATCATAACTTTAAATATTACCAAAATCATTTTCTCTTATTATCATTAATAGGAACCTATTATATATACAATAATTAATTATTAACGTAACCATGAATTTTTGAAATTTTATTCAAGAAATCGAATATACAAATAATATAAATCACTTATAGGACCGCAATGATTAATATTTTTCTTGGCATTGTCTGAAATAATCAAAAGATGATTGCATTTTATTAGTTCTTTCTTCAAGTATTCCATTTTTCTGAATAACAGCATTAATACTTCTTAGATGCAAGATTGAAACGGATGATGTAAATAGGATTGGAAATTATTTATGATTACTAAACGTCATCATATAACGTCTATGGTTTTTTGATGCTTCTATTTATTTATAAGAAAGAAATGCCACTGGCCATTCCAAGGTGTTTCTGAAATGGAATGCTTTGAAGCTTCCTAACAAAAGTCAACAGATCACCATAAATAAACATAAACCTCTTTTATATATCAGTAAAAATGATATAAAATGTAAAAAGACAGTAGTAAACAAATACGGAAATTAATTATCGAATAAAAATTATGTGAAAAGAAATAAAAATAATAATTTAAAGATCTTGTTAAAAAAGAACTCATGATAGTCTTTTGAATGTCAATAGAATTTTTCTTTAGAAAATAGGACAAAAAACAAGAACCACCCAGCACAATCGAACGACGATCGACAAATGTAAATAAAGGTTTCTTTTGCGACTTTTTATTTTGATAGAACTGGAATGATTACTAGGAATTCATTCGTTTTCTTCAAAGATTTCCTGGAAACAAGAGCTATCAAAAAATAAAAATGAAAATTCCTGTATCGAAATATCCTTTGAACATTTCAGAATTTTAATGAAAATAATGTAATATTTATACAAAAGTCTATAAAATAAAATTATCATAATAATAATAATGTTTGATTTATTTTACTATAGTGCTTTGTCCTCTCATAAATTAAATATGAGACTTTATTTTTTGGGGAATATATAAAAAGATAAACAACTTCGAGGTAAAATTTACTTTACTTTTTTCAGAAAACAGTGTACAATATTTGCATTTAAATAACTATAATTAAAGAAAATAATTTTTATTATCAGAACAATGATTTACTTTGGATTAATATATTTTATTAAATATATTAATCGAAATGAAATCAAATAAATACAGTATAGTAATGAATAAAATAATTTATTCTTGTAATTAAATAATTAACCAATAAATTAATGGTTATTATAATTTCTTAATTAAAATATTATTTTTACTTTACCATGCAGATTGTTATTTTAATTGTTAAATTAATTCCTAAATAGATAATAAAAACTTTTAATTTTGTTTATTACTTGTAAATTATAAACGATTCTCGATAAATAAAGAAATGAAAACTGTTTAAAGATGCACTTAAGCAATAATGCATTTTCTTTTGAATAAAAATCTCGTTTGATGTATAATTTTATACTCAACTGATTTTCAGAAATAACAATTAAGCTCGTTAAAATATGAATTTTTTTTTTTAATATTTCGACTACGAATTATTTTTTTACATTTATCTTAATATATCCGCATTTGTATTTATAATATCAAAAGCTGATTATTGTTACACAAAAAAAAATTACAACTGTTAACAAATAAAAACTGAAATCTCTTTGATAACAGTTGTCTCTATTGATTACAGCAACAATTGCCTGCAACTGCTAAAAATAAATCGTTCGTATCGTTACATACAGTACTTGTTAGTTATCATCGATCATCGATCAAAAGTAACATTTTTATTCCTGTCACTGAAATGATAGATCTGCAAGAAAAAATATTAAAGAATCATTTTGCGAAATAGTTCGTTAAACTTCGACTCATGATATATCTAAGGTTAATGTAGATACGCTAATCAAGATTATAATTTTTTATTTAGAAAAATAAAATTCTAGAGAAACAGCTAACATAGTAACATATAACTAATAATCGACAATCTAATTAATTTCGGTAAATAAAATTCTAGACAAAGAACTAATCTAGAAATGTACAGATAACGAGAATGCCGCGCTATAATGAATCCATTGTAGAAATTGTGGTTAGAGTGATATTAACGGAAGCTGGCCATGTTATATGCTGTAGGTGTTCGTAGAAAGCTTTGATAAGATAAATAGTCTGACTGGACGTCTACAAAGACTGTAGACACCTGTCGAACAAAACGACAAGAGCCTTAGATTCTGACATCGTCTTCAGCAGGTTGATGTGACATTTGAAGAGAGAAGATTGATTGCGTTCAACAAGTCGATTCGAGGTTTGTGTCAATTCGTTGGCTTCTGCACTTGGTCATTATATCTTTCATTATATCGATTTTCGGTACCGTATGTGTCATAAACTGCATGAAATATTTCTTACAAAAAAAAAAAAATGCTGTTTCTGCAAAATGTTATGCTTTTTCGAAATATTACAGAGGTCTTTTATTTTAAAATATTTCATTTAAAAATAAGAAATTTTTTTATTAATTTCGAAATATATCGATTGTGATACGGATGTCGTTAAGCTTATTATAAATACGAACAATCAAAATGGGATTAAATTCTCATACACAAGTTAATTTTAGAAACTGTACACAATTATTGTAAGCATGAACTAATGATTCTCGAACCTCAACATCTATCTGAAATACAAATTATTTTATTCTTTATTATGAACTTTATCAGTTAGCTAACTCTATTCGAAGGAAAAATATTTATAAATGTATTTTTAAATATTGCTATATTCATATTTCGGTTTCAATACTACTGCATTGGTTTTTTTTTCTTTATATTTTTATATCTAAAAAAATATTTTTATTCTCTGGAAAACTATAAAATTGAATATTAAACATCGATGATATTATTAAAGTTTTCAAGTTCAGTATAAATTCTCTAGAGATATTTATTTTGCCAGAAAGATAATTTTTATTTCGAAGTTCAGAGAGGAAGCTATTATGTGCAGATAATGATCCATTAATAGACATTTAGTAATGGGTTGTAAAAGTAACAGAGATTTTCGATTCTTTTATGGTTTCAGGGTAAAAATCACGTAGTAAAAGATTGTCACTTCAAAGTGCTGATCGATGTAAAAAGTTTTCAGAAGAAAAGTGTTTAAGCACTTATCCACTCTCAGCTTTTAAGAGGTTTGTAAACATTTGGGAACTGTTATTTTCAAACGGAAGGTGTAATTCTGTGATTACTATGCTCATTTTAAATCAAACACATGGCCTCGGTAAAGTGACGATATTTTATAACAGACCACTTACAGAAAATTGCCAGAAACAAGATAGAATCTACTGAATATACAGCATACTATATAAATATAAAATAAACAAACAGAATATTTCAAAAATGTATACTTACTAACAATAGGCGATTCTTTAGCAGATACATTTTTAATTTCTGTTTTGCATAATTTCCAGAGTCCCGAATGGCTTTTGAGAAACATGGTATCTGTTTTGTTTGTGTAAACACCATTAAAAACTTCTACGTAAAACCAATGATCTGTACCCATAGCAATAATCCATAGTAATATTCCCACGATGGATCCAGCTGTAATTACTAATAGAGCACGTTGTTCACATAACAACACCGCTGCTGCATCACGATGAACACGACTTCTGATTCCGGCCATTTTCATGACACAACATCATACTTAAGAAGCCAATAATAATTTCGATTGGCTAATCAAACATTCACGATTCTTAATGACATTTGGCTTTACATACCATTTCCATTAACTTCTTCAAGCTAGAAAAGGAAAAAGAAAAAAGTTATTTGTTTGATAAAACTACACTATTAAATCAGGATTACTAACATAACTATTTCTATACATGAATTGCTACCTGATATCTTCCAAAATAAACAACGTAGATAACAGCAGACAGGATTATAGCACAGTTCTTTAAATTATAAAGCATATAAAAAGAACCTTTACTATCCTTGTCATAAAACACACGAAAGTGTAAATTTTTTATAATGAAACTATAAGTTTCAATTAATATCTACTACGATATCAATAGATTCTCAAATTGCATTATTGTATCATCTCCAATTTTCCTATTTAATATTAATTAATTAGTTGTAAAAGTTATGATATTGATCGTAAATTCGCTACATCAAATTTACAGACAGTATTATAACCGCTAATTTATAACTTAAATATTCAATACATCAACTCTTTGGTTTCATTATCATAAACAAACTTTTAATACGCATCTAAAGATTGTGGGAATATTATAGAAAGTATTAATTTAATGTTCTTATCATAATTAGGTTATAGTCTGTTTAGTCATTAACTTTCGATAACTGAATTAACAAATATATTTTAATTAAAGTTTTAATACAAATTATTCATTATGCTTTATCTTAATTAATGAATAAATTGGTAAATTATAGACTAATGATCTATTTGTAGATTTAGATAAATATTTTTACTTTGTCAAAGATGGAATTAACATTAAAAATCTACTGATGTAGGAAATACAAAAATATTTTCATCTATTTAATAACATTGCTTAAAAATAAGGTAATTAAAATGTATAAAATGTAATTATTTCATCAAAATTTATTTTCAGATCAAAATTTGCTTATTTGTGAATGATTTAATTAATTATACGATATTTAATAAATTGTATGGTAAAAAAGTAATCTTTTAGATATATTTTATAATAAAATATAAATCACATAAGATTACTATTGATGAATTATATTTTCTTCAATTCAGTATTGTGAAACTTTTATACAAGAAACTTATTGAAAAAATAAGCTAAATTTGTGAATATACAAAGTAATTAATACATTGAACACTATATTTAATATTTTAAATAAACTGTATTAAAAATAGCAATTTTTAAATTTGACATTTAGTTTAATATCGATCCTTAATATTTGTTATTATCATTATAATTAATTCATATTAATATTTAATTATTTAATACATTATAATAATAATGCGTGTAATGATATTTACCTTTATACAGTATAATAATATTTGGTTTCGCGTTAGAGATTTCTACACAAAGATTTTATTCTCAAATAAAATGTGAAATGCAAATAAACTCAATTTACATGAAAATTCAATATGGAAGAGGGTTGTATGAAAAATATTTCAAAAGAATAGATTTAAAGGAATATAATTGTATAAAAGATATTTCTTAATGTTGTATTATATATCAGACATAAAAATGATTTTACAACAGCATAGATCTACAGTATAATTAAACATAAAAGTTGCTTGAATATCGAAAAATTCTAGACAGCAGTTCCTAAAACGTGAAAAATTTTGTTCATAATGAAGTTCTTTCATAAATTTCGTGCAGTTCTACCGTTCTGAATTCAATTCCGATTGTCTATATTCTCTGTCTAGAGTTCTAGTTGAAGTTGGAACTGAAAAACATTATCATTTCCATACTCACGCCATATGAACATTTACTTGATGAAGATACAACTAAACTATTATATTTTTAGAGCAGCAATTAGGACTTTTCGACTCCATTTCACTTCTAAATATCAATCCTGATTTACAGTAGATTTACATTTTAATGAATCATTCCCATATGTCTAAGCAATAAATTTACTGTACATTATGTGACTAAATATTTGTATTATTTCTTATGTATTAAACGAACAACTATTATATTTTTAGAGCAGCAATTAGGACTTTTCGACTCCATTTCACTTCTAAATATCAATCCTGATTTACAGTAGATTTACATTTTAATGAATCATCCCCATATGTCTAAGCAAAAAATTTACTGTACATTATGTGACTAAATATTTGTATTATTTCTTATGTATTAAACGAACAATTAAAATAATTATGATCAAAGTCACGAATGATTTACGATATTTTGTTAGTAGAATGAACTATATTTATTTTTTATTTCATTGTGGGTTAAGTTAGGAAGTTAAACTGACGTTTGATATAAGTTCGATCAAAGTCACGAATGATTTTTAAAATTTTTCTTAAAAAAATTTACGATATTTTGTTAGTAGAATGAACTACATTTATTTTTTATTTCATTGTGGGTTAAGTTAGGAAGTTAAACTGACGTTTGATATAAGTTCAAATACAGTATTGTAATTAGAAAGGAATTTCAAGTATCTGTTGATTACATATAAATGAATAATATCAAAGGAAATTGGCATTTCCAATGGGTATAATTTTATACTTTGCTCCAGATAATTTCCTTCAATCAAATTTTAAACAAGAGTAATTTGGTAACTTCTAATGGTAAAATTCATAAAAGTTTAACATATGAGAAATTTCAATAGCTACACAGATTTATATCGTATAGAAAATCTTTTAGGATTTTTATCAAATTAATGGTTCACGTCAAAATTCATTCAGTAAACATTAAGAAGCATTATCTAAACCTTTTGTTATTGTGCTTTGAGGTTTAGTTAAAATATTTAGTAGATGAAATTCAAGACAATTAGAGTTTGAAAAGATGTATAAAATTTTAATTATTCTCTTTACTTCCAATATAAATTAATGAGTGTATTCAGTATGTTCTTAGTCTCGATGGTATCATGATATGGAACGTTTAAACTAAAATATATTAAAGATACAAGAACATTATCTGCCTCTATTATTTCTTTATATTGTATTTTTCAAAACTGATTTTGTTACATGTTCTGCACAGCTAAATTTACTACATGCATTAAGAACTATAGAGGTAATATATCTACAAGAACATTATCTGCCTCTATTATTTCTTTATATGGTATTTTTCAAAACTGATTTTGCTACATGTTCTGCACAGCTAAATTTACTACATGCATTAAGAACTATAGAGGTAATATATCTGCTTAATGTTTTATTTTAAAATTAAATATTTGTTATATCACTAACAAAAATTTTTCAAGCTTTCATATAGCAAATGATTTAAAATCTTATTTTACTTATTACTGTCACTATTATTACCAATAAATAATATGAATATAATGATTTTTTTTTCTTAAAACTCACTTTAATATTTCATCAATTTTAATCTCTTCTTTTAAGTTACTTTCAAGAAAATTCATTGTCGAAAATTTTTAATTATGGAAAAAATTTTTATACGGTTAAAACAAAGTTTACAAATCCATACACCATTAAAATAAAATTCAGTTAAACATTTGAACAATTTATTTAAAATTTTAATTTATTTTATTGTAATTTAAAATTTTGATAAATTTTCAAGGAAACTCAATGAAATAAAAAAAAATACAGATAAAATCATTCGATAAAATTAATTAAAATATTTATAAAATGCAGCATAATATTACTCCACTAGTAGTTGTTTTCGTAACATCATCCTATATAGAGATAGAGTTGTTTTAATTTAAAACGAGGTTTGGAAATCATGCCAAATATTCTTTCTTTAAATTTGGAGAATTCTGATGTGTAATAAAAGCCTGCCAAAAAATTTTAATACAACCAATAAACAGACTTTAATCCGATTTTTATAACAAAAGTCGAAAGATTTTTTTTGTTTAATTCTGTACTCTAAGCAATTAAATGAGTTAATTGGATAAAGTTTATTTTGTGATTTATTAAGTAATCTAAAAGGATGTAACTAAGAATTTAATTCGTTCTCGTTCTGTATCAGCAAATTCTAAAAATAAATAAATAGTACTAAAAGATTGTAAAAATAAACTCTAAAAAAATTGAAAAGACTTCTTTCTTATAATTGCAATTAATTTTTTAAGTATATATTTTCAGAAGTCGAACAATAGAAAATAAATTTAAAGACATGCTTTTGAAAATAATGCTTATTTTAAATATGAAAAAAGAATTAAATTATGTTCATAATTAGAAATAAAAACAATTTATTTATTTTTCTTTATTTTTTTTTTTTTTAAAATATATTATGTTTCAAAGCTTAATCACTAGAAGACTTTGTAGTTTATTCATTTTCACTAATTTGTCACTTGGAGAATCAAGTTAAAATAATGATTTCCTGTTATAAATAATAAATTTGCGGTATAATTTACGATGACACAATTTACTACTGTTTATAAATATTTTTTTTTAATTAAAAAATATAATGTTCAAAACAAGTAAGTAACTTCATAATAGGAAAACATCCTGTTGAAATATCAGAAAATTAATACGATCCTTATTATAATTCTTAATTTAAAGAAAAAAAAATTTAACGAAAAAGTAAGTCGTATTATTAATTGGCTCAATGATAATGGACCAAATATAAAACAATTGTCTACAGGGCGTCGGTCGTTCGTTTCTAAATCTAACTATTACAACTTGTACCTAGATTTTCTGGCTTACATTCAGGAATCCAAGAATTACTTTTATGAATAGAAAAAGTCTTTTTCATTTAAAAATTTAATTTTTGTGCTTAGATTCTGAAACTTTGAAAAAAAAAAATTTCCTGATTTTAATTGTCGAATAAAAATTTTTGTAATTAAATTCTGTTATACAAACAAAAATATATATTTTTTCAAAGTTTTCTAATTTAAAATATAAAATTTTTGATAAAATTATACATCAAAAATTGTTTTAAATGTTGATATAGTAGAATTTTGATATACTTATGAATTTTCTAAATATTAATTTTAGAAAATAAATATTTATTTGAGATGCACTGTATATACAAAATTCTTCAAAATACATAAAAGTTTTAATTAGAATTTATAAAAACAAATGTTTGAAATATGTTGTAATTAATTTATGAATTTTTTAAAAATTTATACTTTATTTTTTTTATCTAAAAACGAATTTATATATTCATTTATACATTAATAAACTTCGATAAATTACAAAAATTGAATAAAATTAGATAAGTTAATATTTAAACAGTTTTAATTAATTCACTCAAATAAAAATTATATCTTTATGTAGAATTTTTCAGTGAAACAAATCCGTTGAAAAAGTGTATTATTTTATAAGCTTTCTAAGTAATTTTAGCCATTATAATAATCGAAAATATTACCCAAACCTGCAATTTATAAAACACTGTAACAGAATGCACAATGTATTGATATAATTAAATTGAATAATTCTGCAAAATTGATTGAGATATTATTAAGTATCATTTTATGCGCTTCATTTTATGACATTTAAAATTAAAGCATACCTATAGAGACAAATAAAAGGCAAAGTTAATTTAAATTCAGAGATAAACTCATAATTTTATTCAATTCTCAGTAGATTCTTATAAGTGTTCATTACAGCAATTGTTTATTCTAACAGCATTGAGAATTTTCTTATTTTCTCATTTTTAAATCGATATAAAAATGAAACTGCACCAACACTTAACGGTAATTGTAGCCAATATATAATTCTATAGTAGTAAACTTTTAATGTATCATATTCAATCACTCGACGGTACAGAAATTCAATTTAAAAATACTAACTCAATAGAAATTTTCATACCGATGGAATATTTTATATTAATGTATTTTAACATTCGAAATACTTTCCATAATCTTTAAAATAACGTTAAATTCTCTACTTTAAAAATGTAGAAAGGTTATTTTATCTTAAAGATAATGGCAAATTTTACCTAACCGGAGTAATACATTAGCATATTTAATACGATTTAATTTTAATGGAGTCGTTTAAAAATGATTGGTTTATTAAGAGAACTGCGATGTGATACCTAACTCATTTATGCACGGAATTACTGTATATTATCTCAAAAATTTATAATATCAAATATTAAAATATTTTAAATACTAGGCAAGCTACGAATAATAATTTTGCTACTACAAATAGTATCAGTACCAATTATTGATCTTCAGTAAAAATGTATTTCATTTTTTTTCTTTTCGTCGCTACAATTTTTGATGATTGATTGTTTATTTAAAGTTCCGAATTCATTGAAAACGGATTATGTTTTCAGAAAAAACAGTTTTATTCGAAAACTTATTTCTGTTTCTTTCGAAAATATTTCTGAACTTCATCACGATTCAAGCCTTTAATCCCAGCAATAAACTTCTACTTTGCTCACACTTAGTTGATTAAATTTGGGGTTAAAAAGTACGCAGAAAAAATCCCAGTCGGATATTTTTTGTTCTTTATAAAATTTTGCGAGACAATATTTTGTTTCCTGTATTTTAGATATTTGTAAACATATGAAAAATATCATCTTTTTAAAAATATTTTAGATATCATTATTTTGTATAGCAGCGATCATTTTTCTTAATATAAATATTATTTTTTTTGATGAATATACAGCATTTTGGTTTGTTATAATTATTTGTATGAAATATGATCACATTTAGCTTCCTTTTGTAGTAATTTTTGATGAGTTTTGACCCACAGATAAAAATAAATATGAGCTAAAAATTATTTTTATTATGGATCGGGTGCAATAAATCAATTAATTATGTTATAAATATGAAAATTTAATAGGAAATAAGATGTTGGAGAATCAATCTTAAGTAAACCATCAAGTTTTAAAAAGAAAATTCATAAAAATTAGAACTTTAAATAAATATTACTTTTAATTAAAAAGAATTCTCAATCTTAGAAGTCATACATTATTAATAGCTTTAAATTATTTTTTATTATTGATTTTCAAATTTATTTTACATAAATTTATAAAGTAATAATAAAGTGGATTTTATAGTATAAACTAGGTATCTTTTACTAAATTGAGTTCGTCTCTAAAAATTTAATTATGAAAAATAATGTCGTAAATTATCTAAAAGTAAGATATGTAATGATCACAATATTTTATCGAATATTATTATATCTTTGATAAGACAAGCATTAGTCTTGTATAAGAAAGTATTTATAGATTATTATTATTAATATTTTAATATGCATTAAACTAAAATTAGAGCTGTAAAATTAATTAATTTTATTTTCAAAATACACTTAAAACAACAAAGATATTTTCTAGAATAGGAAATATTCAAATATTCTAGGTTTATGTCTAAGAAAAAAGATTTTTTAAAATCAGCGTAAGTTAAAAATAAGTTAAAAAATGAAAATGTATGTTAAAGAAAACTTATACTGTATCACTAGAGAATGATTTACACCAATATGGAAATGGTGATGACTGGAATAATGAGGTTAGGTGGAAACCATAACCAGTAGATATATCAGCAAACAGGAATCGTGTTTCATTAGGATGAAAGAAAACTAATCGTCTTTATATTGATTTTTAATGAGAACAATTAATAATGGAAGGAAAAAAAAAAGAATAGTTGAATACTTCCAATAATGTAGAAAACGAAGTCGAGAAATAGAAAGAGAGAAAAGAATGTCAAAATAATGAACCATTGTGGCAGAATACAAATAAATTGAACTGGAAAGTTCAGGAATGATCTTTGTTCAAAAAAAGAAAGAAAAAAAAAAGAATAAAGACAAATATGAGCTTCTGTTCTTTTAAATAAAAATTTAATTATTTGAATTAAAATTTATGAACATTCGGTTGCTATTAATAATTATATTATTAATTGTTTAAATTAATAAATTCTATTAAACGTCATTAACTCATTTATTTTTATTTAATTTATACTCTATAATTATTTAATTATTTAATTATTTATCGACAATTATAAAATAAAATTCTTTAAAACTATGACTTATAAATATTTTGATAAGCCGTTACTAGATATAAAAAAAAAATATTTTATATATTCAATATTTTTATATAAACAGAATATTTTGAAAATTTAACTCCTAAACTAATTTAATTTATGTAAGTTTGCCATATTGATGCATTAACAAAATAACTTCCTCATATTAGATTAAATAGGAAAAAATATTTAATATATGAAAAAGCAGAAAACTTAAATTTTTGATACTTTAAACCAGTAATCTCCGAAATTACCACTGAATTTTTCAGAAACACTCCAGTTATATGTAGCTAGATCTGTCTCGTTTATATATTAAGTGCTTGAGCTTAGTAATATGGAATAATCTAAAATTATTTGATATTTTAAGCTCAAGTGATATTTGGAAAAAATTTTGAATATGTCACTAATTCTAATAAATTTTGCTCTTTTAATTATTTTTAATTACTTATTTTTTATAGCCATAAAAAGTAAATTAATTAAATGTAATTAAAAGAGCAAATGATATATTTCAGGAAGATTTGAAGTGATTTTCTGTAGATATAATGTGAATTTTTAAATTTTATTTCGAAATCTGGATAACTTTCATTGATTATTTTTGATGCTTTTAGTTTGTTGTAGCTGCTAAATTACTCTTCCTTAATATGGATACTATAACTGGATATTTTTCAATCCTCAGATTCAAACATTTCCTAAATAAATCTAGATAATTTTCCATGATTCACGTATAATCAAAATATTAAATAGATAATGTATAGCACAATATAATAAATAGTGAAGATTATATTTGATAATTATACATTGCAGGAAAGAATTGAAGCACTTATAATGAAAAATTATAAACATATGTTAAAATATTATAAAGATTACAGTAACCAAATATACTTTGAATTTATTTTTTACAGTAAATAAATATAGTAGAATTCTGCTAATCAGAATTCCCATAATTTGGATTTTGCTCTTTTATTCCAGATACTGGAATCAATAGTGATAACAATAAAGCAGTAGCTGTACTGTTATCGTTTCTTAGTATCGCTTCCATAAAATTTGGGGCGATTCTCTTAAATTAATACAGTAATTTATGAGCAATTATACAATTTACAATACAGTATTTTGTTTATAACAATTTTTCCCAACCTGCAATCTAGCATAGTAATAATATGATCCTGCCAACTATTTTTTATAAAGACTGTAAAATCCAAGAATAAATCGAATAAAAATTTTAAATAATATTTGATATGTTCTATTATTTCTATTTGGACTTATAGGAAAATGACATAATTATTCATTAATATATAGTGAGAACAATAAAAAATATTTGTTACGATGAAAATATTGAGAATTGTATCTATAGTAATAATATCGCATGTAAAGTGTTATGGTAGAATATAATAAATATGTGAATGTATTCGAAAGTAAAATATAAAGCATATATGAAAGGAAAATGTATTTTGAGTGAAAATTTTCGAAGATTTATATAATGATTTTGGAGTAAAATATTATTATTTTCTTATTTATCTCAATAGTCCAAATTTTTGCCAAATCTGAACTATTCCTTAACACTACTAATTCTATTTTGGTTCGAATTAGTTCAGTTTCAGTTGTATTATCTAAGTTATTTATTTAACCAAAGAAAGGAAATTTTTAAAAATATTATTATTTACAATAATTTAGTTGCAAATCTGAACTATTCCTTAACACTACTAATTCTATTTTGGTTCGAATTAGTTCAGTTTCAGTTGTATTATGTAAGTTATTTAACCAAAGAAAGGAAATTTTTAAAAATATTATTATTTACAATAATTTAGTTGATTTCTTTATTAAAGAAATAAAATTTTAATATTTTATTAGTAATAAAATAATTAAAGAATTTTGTACTGAAGAAATCTATAGTAGAAAATTGGCAAGATAAATTTCTGTCTTAACAGGATTAGATAGGATAAATAACAGAATGAAATTCTAATCAATCTTCTCAACTTATTTTCTTATCCATAACTAATTTGAATATTCTATTGTTATGTTTAAATCACTTGTTTGATCAATGATTAATTCGTAAAATTTCATTTCTTTATTAATGTTTTCTTGTCATAAGACATTTATTTTACCAATGTTTATTACATTTTCAATGGAGTACTAGGTTATCAATCAGTGAAAATTGATCGAACGATGAGGACCAGCTTCTGATTCTGACAGTAGCATTACGATGTTTATGAGTTCGATGATATCTGTTGAAATGTCACTACTATCTTCCAGCTTATGAATAAATGTGGAAACAACTTCTTAGCAATTTGTTTGTAATGCCGAATTTAAAGACGACAAAAAATTCAAGTTTTTTTGATAATTCTGATTAGATTTTTCCTATATTCTTCCTATAAGCTCTATACAGCTTATTTTTGTTTGAAAAGAAACAGGATACAGTTTTCTATTCAATCAACTCATCTAATTTTAATTTTAATAAAATTGCTGGAAGAAACATTGAATCTTCTCAAAATCTTTCAATATTATAAGTTATATAAAATTCCTTTTATAAAATATTTAAATATTTATTCTTATAAAAAATATTACAAACAAGTTTTCACATAAAAAATATAAAATCATCTATTTAAAATCTAACCATTTAATTATAACAAAATTAAATTGGAATTATACTTTTTGCCAAAAATAATAAAAATTCAGTGAAATTATCATCAGCATACTCAACTGATTTTTGAACAAAAATTCGAAAAAAACTTGAATTTTTAGTTCTATTTGGGAACACTTCTTATAAACATAATATATTGACATTAAATAATGGTTATATATTTATACTTTTTACAAGGCAATAAATATTTTCCGAAAAATAGACAATTTATTCTATAAATTAAGTTACTCATTTTATTTCTGGGATCATAAATTCTATGGATAAATTTTTTAAGGATATAAAACATAAATATAATTTTAACAATACAGGATAAGTATGATTTTTAAAAATTCACATTTGATTAAAGTATGTTAAAATAATAAAAGTATATATTCTTTTCAGATTTCAATTTATTTTTAATAATATATTTTATACGTCATCAAAGACCATGTCTACTATATCATCCATTCACATAAGATGCCAAAGTATACATTTTTCTCAAGTGGATAATTTAAATAATCTTGTAAGAATTGATTATTTGATTTATTAAGTTTATTTAACTTATTTGTATTATTTGTATGAAATATGTTTTCCCATTTTATGAAATAATTAATTTTATTGAATATCGAATATTGTTAGATTGACTTTGAGAATTTTTCATTCTAGATAAAATTAGTGATTCCATCTTTCTATAGATATCATTAATCAGATTACTGCTATCGATTAATTTATGAAATAAAATATTTTAAACGCAATAAGAATTATAAAGAATTTTTCTTATAATTCATCGTATTTATATAAATAAGAAGTTCTGGTTTTTTATATAAATATAACGTTGTATTTAATGGCAGAAACTTCATGAGAAGTTATTAGTATGGATACAGAGACAGCATGATGATCTCATAATCCTCACTTTTTTTCGAAAGTAGACTAAAAATAATAGGAATTTTTATATATGAACTTTCACAGATTTTAATCATTGTTTTAGTGGATGTTTAGGAATAATGAATGAGGATAATTTTCACTGTTTTCATTAAGCAGAATACTTAAATAATTTTTCTGATAACAGACGAAAACAATTCGAAAATTATGCTTATGAACAAAGAAATTATAAAATTTTAGCATTAGTTTTATAGATAATTTTATATTTTTTAATAATCTTAATATATGTTATATATAAAATAATGTAATTCAATTAAACTGCATTATAAAGTAGTACAAAGAATATTGTTTACATAATTATTTAAGAACGTGCATGGAATATAATGATTTCTAAAGCGTACATTATAATAATACAGAAATATATAAATTGAATATGCACGAACAATCAAATTTGCTCTAATTAATGCAATTACAAGCTCTTCACTCTGATATAAAAATAATTTTAACTGTGTTAATTTTATATTTTAGTTACTGTTATTATCAATTATTAGTATTACACAATTCTTATTAAGTAAAATTGTATTAAGATTATCTGCTACTCTAAAGTAATACTATAGAATTTTTTTCCTTAAATAAATATTTTTTTATAATAAATAATTAAAAATATTTATTTTCATAACATTCAAGAGAATATTAAAGAGATATACTGTAAACAAACATATATAGTAGTATAGTTAAATTATATTAAAAAAAACTTTTTGATTTTAGAAATATGAGATCGAATTATGAGATTCTCGAATACTTTTATGAAAAACTCTCTACGTTCGATTCCTGCAATATTGTTTTTTTCTTCTCAGCCAATCTTGTCGAAAATCTGGCTAGTTTGTCATAAGTATTTTACTGCTACACTCGCAATATAATCTTTTACTATAAATTAAAAAAAAAAAAAATTCAACCAAAAAATATGGTACCATAATATGATTTTTAGCCAGTAACATATATATTTTTGAAAATATGATTTTGGAGTACAAAACACACATTTTGAGTAAGTTCAAATTTGTTTTAAACTATATATTTGTTTACAGTTTATGCCAAATGAATGACAACTGCATATATTTTACAGCTGGCATTTATTAGATGCTATCAAATATCACTGTTATATAATTTAAATTGAACGATGCCAAATGTTGTTACCAAATAATTATTAATTACTCTGATACTTAATAATTAAATATTAATCATTCAACCAAAAAATATGGTACTATAATATGATTTTTAGCCAGTAACATATATATTTTTGAAAATATGATTTTGGAGTACAAAACACACATTTTGAGTAAGTTCAAATTTGTTTTAAACTATATATTTGTTTACAGTTTATGCCAAATGAATGACAACTGCATATATTTTACAGCTGGCATTTATTAGATGCTATCAAATATCACTGTTATATAATTTAAATTGAACAATGCCAAATGTTGTTACCAAATAATTATTAATTACTCTGATACTTAATAATTAAATATTAATCAAATAATACCAAATGATTAATTTAACTAACAAGTAAGTAATTAATAATTATTTATATCATAATTACCTTCAGGAAGGATTGTTAGAAAAGTTTTGTTATATTTTTTTAATAATAATTGCATTCTTCATTATTTTATATAGTAATTATATTTTGCCATTTATATTTATTAATATAATTATTATTAGAATATAGTAAAATATAATTTACCATTTTAATAATTTCTTTGAGAGCTCATACAAAATTATCAACATGTTTAGCTTACTAATAATACTCAATTGTACAGTATGAACAGCATAATGTCATCTGGAAATATTCATTTCCAAAAATCTCATGCAGGAAATCCATATGTAGCTTATTTTTGTAAAAGAATTCCCGCGCACGCAGAACCAAGAAGAATGAAAAAAGATTGACTTAAAAAAATGCCCACGATATAGTGGAAAAAGTTGTGCAAATCTTGCATCCAAGATCTAATAATGTCGGTCCTAGAAAGGCCATACACAAACCAAAATACGAAATATAAGATGGTTGCAGTCAATTTATGTTGCCAAAACTGATCACAAAACTGTCTTCTGTTAATGGTCATACCTCCTTTACCCACAGAACTGCGAACAGTTTGACGGATTTTGATACCTCTTCCAGATTTCCAACATATTTTTTCATTAAAGGTTAATCCATTTAGTTCAGAATAACTAAGATTCTAAATAAAACATAAATTGTGATTACTTATTTATAATCATTAATAAATAATTTAACTGTTTGCAAAAAACTTATTAAAATAGTATTTAATTAATTTTTAAATAAAAATAAGTAAAAGTTTCAGAAATAAAACTTCGAGATGTTTTTCATTTCAGATAAGATTATTTAAATTCAAACTTTACAAGAATTATTTCTATATTGTTAAATGAAATATTTTCTAATTTTATGTTTGATGTTTATACAATCTCTCCCATTAAAAAATTTATAAACTTGAACTTACTCTTAAAATAACCTAACATAAATTATATATTATTTTGGTAACATCCTTATTTTTATTATTATAATACTTTGATTTTGTAAAACAACTCAATTTTTTCTCCGAGAATTTAAAAAAATACAGATACCATAGATATAGAATCGAAGTTCATGTTTACAGTTGGATGTTTAGGAAATATTTCATACAAGGTTCACTATTTGGTACAATACGTTTCCAACTGTAGACAGGAAATGAATATTTACTCTCTCATGCATTGGAGTCGAAAAGTTGAAATAAAATGTATTTCATCCGAAACTTCGATAAATAACCTTAGTCTGCTATCATATTTTGGAAAAATAAAATCAGTTTTCATTGATTTTATGCAAATTAAGCATTTTGCGCTTGTTATATATATCAAAACAATTTAATAAAAAACATTAATCGACGTTCTATTGCCTTCGATAAATTTTAAACTGTTTAAATGTCATGAATTTCTGTAAAAATTAAAGTAAAAATTTCGTTTAGGATCTCACAAAAATTTATATTCATGCGACGTACAGAACAGCAAGCACGTTCGACATTTTACTTTTTATTTCAACAATGAAATATATCGTACAGATAATAAAATTTAATAGAAATTAAAGAAATTGTAAACTGCAACATCTGTTAAATAGATGAATAACAATTTCTTAGCAAAAAAATAATTTTTTTCCCATCATATTTTATGGAATTTACAATTCCTTTATAAAATTAAAGATTACATTCTATAAATCAAGTTTCAAGAATATCTATCTCACGTAGATAGAAATAATGAAATTAATAGCACTTTTTGAAATTTAAATGCCTCATTATGTTATTGGAAATCAATATTAAATAACTGAAACTGAAAAAACGAAATTCTAAATTGATTGTTTTTTTTTATTTTACTTGAGATTAAAATTATAAAAACAAATAATAAATTACTAGATAAATATAAGGATCATTTCTAGATAAAATATTACGCAGTAGAGATTTAATAAAATAAAATAAAAATAGTTGATAATACAAATTAATAGTGCATCGAAATGATATATAGCATTGCTATTTAATAAAAAAATTATTAAATTGTAGTTACTAAACTAAACTAAACTAATTGTAAATTATCATATACAATCATAGAAACCATGATTAATGTTTAAAATATCAAAAGTTGAACATAAAAATCGATAAAGTTTTTATACGAAAATAAATAAATAAAAATTTTATTTTCAATATGAATTTAGTAGGCCTCATGTGCTTGAAAAAAAGAATTTGGATTTTTATAAAACGATTGGATTTACGAATTAGATTTTTTCTTTTAGTAATACTGGAATTAAAATAATATATATGTATGTATATAGGTTGGATCTGGTAAATCTAAATTAGATATGCTACTCATCAAAACAAAGCAAAAATCCATATAAATATGGGTCCAGAAATATTTTCTTTTCGAGATAATACAAGACGTAAAAGCATACAATTTAATAGTTTTATTTGTCTCATGATATCTGTAGTAAATTGTAGTTTGCAATGAACTGTAACCAAACAAACTGTACATTAATCATAATACTGTGCAAGTTACTGGAAAAGTTTGTAAATGACTGGAAATAACCCATTATTTTGTACTCTTTTGCGAGAATTATCTATACGACCTATGCTTTTACATCCTATGTTATCTGAAGAAAACATTTCTGGACCCATATTTATATGGATATTTTTTTTATTTTGATAAGTAGCATCTGTGATTTAAATTTAATCAGATTTTTTAATAATACCCTGTATAAAGTTAAAAAAAAAATTAAAATAATGGAATAACATTTCTATGCATCGCTAAAAATATGTTGTATATTTATATATTTACAGTAGACTAACTTGAATATTTAAATAAAAACACTCTTCAATCACACATTATATTAAATAACTTCGATGATTTATTTAGTAATTCGTGAAATTTAATTAAAATATGCTAATTGGTTAGAAATTCACGTTGAAAAATGCCAAATATTCCGTCAAACTTATTTTCTGTCTGCGAATTTTGGTTCTTGCAAAAGAAATCCAAAAAAAAACATAAGTTCAGCTCCTAAAAATACTTTTATTTTTCGTCTATTTTCCTCGTTTCTTTGTCTTCTTTTTAACCTAATTGTACTTGAAATTGGCAGCTGTCACATTCGGTGATTTTTAAATTAATTTACTTGTTACTCTCCGTTAACGTTAAGTTTTCACTGCTGTAGACACGCTATATTTTTATTAATAATATTAAATTTTAAATACGGAAATGTTCCCAAGTTTTCATACTATTTAAATCTATATCAACTTCCGAAACTCATGCATTATTATTTATTTAAGCAATAAATCTCATTAGATTAAAAAAGACTATCCTTTTGCATAGGTTAAGAAGCGACAACTCATTATATACTATTATACTATAGCAGGTTATACAGTGTCTTCAACTCATTACAGTTTAAATCCTTAGCTACTTTTCAATGACAAAACACCATTTTTTTATTCTGTTCATAATAGGACATAAAATAAAAAATATTTGAAATGCTTCAGGCATGATGCAGATTTTTCATCAGAAAACTTTTTCCTTTCATACAGCCATTTTTTCTGATGAATTTTTAGTTAGATATGTATAATTTTTAACGAATAATCGACAAGCTTTCATAAAAAATCAATTTTTATTCTTTTAACTTTAATTATTAATGGAAAACTAACATGACTAATATAAACGATTATGATTTTAGTAAATATATCGAACAAGCAATATGATGTCAAAATTTAAATTTATAAATCGATCATACTTTCCAAAACATCATTTTTAAAATAATTTCATATTCAATGAGATGAAAATTGTTTATCACATGTAATTTTATGTTTATAAAATTAATTATTATCGAATTAAATACTTCAATTATTGATATTTATTTTGAAATACTTCTACACGTAAATATTTTAATTAAATAAACTAATTAGCATGTGTATACATTTAATATAATAACAAAGCTAAAGTTTGCTAATTTTTACTTGAAAGACATTAATAAAATATGATATAATGAATAATGTAAAGAAAACTATAAAAATATTTTTCAAATTATCAAAAAGTCATTAATTTTCTTATTCAAACAAACAGGAAAATTAAAAACATTCAAATATAGTTTTCTATGAATCTATCTTTATTATATAAAAAAAAATATTCACAGTTTAATATCTGAACGATTCATAATCAACAGATTCCACCATTCTCAGTAAAAATTCAGCTAAAATTTATTTCGACTAAATTATTTTTAATAAAATCCAATATTTATTTTTTGTTGTTTCTCAATAAATTCAAATATTGTATATTTGCGATTTGTTTTAGAGAATCGTAATTATGTTATTTAATCTGTTTTTAAGTCATCCGTATTCTTCAAGATTGAAAAGAGACTTGATCAAAACAAATTAAACTCCATATTCTTCGAACCGATTAATGCAATTTCAATCGATATCGCTAACAAATTAAACTTAATCGATTTTCCCTCTTCCCAGAATATAAATTGTATCAATCTAGATATTTCCTATAAAAAATAAAATATTATAAATAGATCTAAAGGAGTGTAGACTATTTTTCCCTTAAATAAAAAAAGTGCGTACGTACATAAATCTTATGAGATGGCATAGATATATATAGGCGTGGTTTAATTTTGTTTCTAATAGATGAATAGAAATGAAGATAAGTTTATCTAATACTGTATTTATATACAGTATAATTATGCTATTACTCATGAAGTCCGAAAATCTGAAAATTTGATTTCCATCAGATTAGAATGCATAAATTCTAACGACGTATTGTTAAAACTTATGATTACAATTCTGAATGCACGCTTTTGAAATGCATTTGGATCTTCTTTTGCGTAGTTGATAATTTATAAATTTGATTTATATCAGTTTCAACGTAATAAAGGATTGTTAAACATTCGGTACTGCATGATAATCGTAGAAACTTTTTACTTCCTCATAGTGATTCGGTATGCAATAAACATTCTTATAAAAGGACATGAATTATTCTTTTTGATAGGAAAGAACAGTCTTATGAATAAACAAAAACAATTTATGATTTTTAAGGATGATTTATTAATAATTGAACCTTATGATGGGTACATATTCATTATACCCATAAATTCTAATGAAATTTTATGGTTCTACGAATATTTCGAGTTTGAGTCGACTTAACTTTGAATTTTTACTCTCTTGATATTTAACGATCAAAGAATGCAAAATTATATATACTGTATATATCTTTAATATATTTCACTATAAATATAAAAGTTGAGACGGTATTAAATTTAATATAAATCATTGACATGCTAATAAAAAATATAAATAGCAAACTAGCTCAAATATAATGCTAATTTCATGGAAATAAAAATTTATTGAAAAAAATTACAATATTTTATTCCTCAAAAATATTTTCATAAACAAGAGGGATGTTTGGAATCCTTAATTCTCTAAATGAATTTAGGGAATTTATGCAGACATTTTAATCTTCTAATATTATTATCCAATACATTTATTTATAAATATACAATTTTATATAAATAATGTACAAACTCTAGTATTAAAATTTATATTTATATAACAATATACAATTTTATGTTTTAGGATAAATTACAAGGCATATTTCTGTATACAAGATGAGGCACTTTCCTAATTTATGTTTTGAAAAGTTAGCCACGACCAAATTCGCTCTAAACAAAAAAAAAAGTCTAATGAAATTTTGTAATCAGATAATTGAACCTTGATCTGCTGCCAAAAATCCAAACTGCTATTATTCAATTAACTGTAGAAAAATAAAAAAAAAAAAGTTAGTATTTAGTCCTTGGAGAATTAATCTGTAATAAGTTTTAAGCCAATCATCGGAACGAAAGGATGGTTTAATTTTTCAGCTGTAGATCTAGAATAAAATTTCATTAGAATTTTTTTATTTGTATTGGTCCTATCTAATTCTCGGAAGAATGAAATAGGAATGAGTTTTATCCCATCTATAAAAGTGATTTTTCAGTTTTTATTTAGTAATTCCATGAAATGAAAAATCTAATATAACCGCATCATTATAACGATATAGCTACAGACATTAATAAATAAATGTCTTTTAATAACTATTATTAATGAACAGTTGAGTAAAATATGTAACAATAATTAGATAAATAACCATCAGACAAAACTAAATTAGGTCTACAAATATAGTACAACTACGTGGAAGAATAAAAGAATAATTATATTTTCTCATATATTCCATATATTTGATATAACAGTATATATTAACGTGTATCTACTTTTATTTCATGAATTTAACAATAAAAGTGCACATTAATTATCAATATTATGTAGCCGAATGTTTGCTGTCACTGAATAATTTTAGCTGAATGTTGGCAAATCAATCAGAAAAAAATTATTTTCATAAAAAAATTAACTTTCGAAATAAATAATTATAAAATGTTTTTAAAGAATAATTCGTTTATGTATTCGTGAACACAGTTTTATTTTATGTATTCTATCAGAAAGTTAATATACTAACTTGTAAGTATTCATTTGTTTAGAGAAGTGGTTCTCAATCGAGGTGCCACGAGTAAAAACAAAACTGATAATCATGAGACATAAAATAAATAAAGTGTGCAGTATTCATTTGTTTAGAGAAGTGGTTCTCAATCCAGGTGCCACGAGTAAAAACAAAACTGATAATCATGAGACATAAAATAAATAAAGTGTGCCACCCACAAAAAAAAAAGGTTGAGAATCGTGGTTAAGACAGTATTTTTATTTATATGTTTAATTTTACGAATTGACCAGAAATAAAGTTCATAAAATTACGAAAATTATATTATCTAAAAGTTTTAAAATGATCAATAAGATTTGAAGTCTTATTGATTTAATATATGTTAAAAATATTTATTAAAGTAAAAATCTATTTCGGTATTCGACGAAAAATTTTCATTTAACTGAACCGAAACAGAAACTAAGACGACATAAAATTTAGAAAATTTTGCTCTTTTTAATAAGTGCAGGAAGTCTTTTAAAAAAAAAATAATGTCCATAATTTGATTCCACTTGAAAAACAAATGAAAGATGAAACATAATGCCTTAAAATTTGCATAATTAATTATTTAATGTGATTTTAGTTTCCATTTCGATTCAACCATACGAATAAATATTTTCCGAATATTTTACGTTAACAAATATATTGTTTTTAATAATAATAATATCGCTAGTAAAAATCATTTTATATTTAATTTATTTCAAAATATGTTTTTATGATAGTATCTCAAAGAAATCATTAAAAAATGATTAAAATATAATAATAAATATAAGTTAAATACTTTGAAACTTTACAGAATGGGGAATACAGTGATATGGATTGAATCAATAACTGTTTCAATAATATCATAGAACAAACTATGTAATTTTATCTTATTTATTATATCGAACTACAATATACATATATACTATATTTATTTGAACAAATTACGCTTTTATTTCATGAATATAATAATGTAACTGTATATTAATTATCAGTCTCATATAACCGAATGTTTGCTGGCATTGAATAATTTTATTTTGAAAGTTTATATAATTAAGATCAAAATAGCTATTATTCATGCTGGCATCGTATTTGAGTTATTTTTTAAATGTTTAGTCTGATATTTATGTATAAATTCATTATTTGAAATTAATATAGATCTACATAACGAAAGTTCATCTAAACTGCAATTCTTGGATAAATAAATTTTCATAAGAAAATAATACATGGAAACAATTTCAACCATCCTGCTGTTTCATTTAATGTTACAAAAAAAAAAAAATAATAATGTATCGAAAGCGATACAAACAAGCAGCATGCGATACGAATTATTTTTAATTTTAGTAAAATTAACAATTACTCTATTTAATTTATAATTTTATGACATTAAAAATTAAATAAACTGTTATTTAATTAAAAATGATTGTTTATTTAATTAATAAAATTGCATTTTTTACGCACTTTCTTGTCGGAATGAAAGGAAGGAATACTTGGAAAAGTACAAATTAAAGATATCCTTTCATCTAAGGAGCTCTAAATTCGGTTAGAAAATTATTATATTTAAAATTTAGAGCTAATGCTTTGCACATTAAATGAATCTCCTTAATTGGATATTAATTTAAGTATTAATTTATATAAAAATACTAAAGTACGTATTAATAATTATTTTAATAAATAATTAAAAATGATTGCCATAATGTTCTATTATTATTTACTAATAACAAAATTTTTATATACTAGTCTTACATTTTTTATTTGAATGTTAGTGAAGACATAAATCCAAATGGTTAGATATTAAGTAATAATTCATGTTCTTGAAAAAGGAAATTGTCGGTTTTTCAACCTCATAGACTCATTTTTCATACTTCTTTCTTCTTATTAGATCATTTTCTTTTGTGAATTTTACTCTCTCTATGTAAAACAAATCGAACTTTCTCATTTATCAGTGTCACAGCTTATATTATTTAGTTGGAAATTTGCAAACATTCGGATTCACCGGATATATTCACGCTTTACTCCGTCATCTTTTAAAATGAAAAATAATATAGTTGATATTATTGATATCATTTAGATTATTATTGTGTTTTTATCGGAAAAATTTTATTTATTATTATAGTAGAAATTTATGAATCGATAGCTGCATTAATTATATTTGTTAGATGATGATTATATATGCAGAAAGTATCTGAAAATAATTCTGTGAGAAACTGTAAATGATTTCGATCAAAGTTAGACTTGGAATCCATGAAAGTATCCCCAAATTTCGACATTACACTCTAATGAATTCATTAAAATTATTTTAGCAAATGAAAGTAATGTGAAAATGAATTTTTCTTTTGTTACTTTATCATACGATTAATAATATAGAAATTGAATTAATGTTCATAAATAATTAAACATGGAACATGCTTTATCTATGGATAAATTATATTATTTTTTATTTTATTATTTTAATAAATTCTTTATTAGTACAGTAGATCCGTATATTAACCGGTACTCGTATAACAGGAATTTGTATTATGCGACAAAAAATTGCGTTAGCGCTCATGTAACGCAGATATTCCATGTTATACGAGCTACATATAACTTATTATATGTGAGTCATATAACTCACATATAATAAGTTATATATGAGTCATATAACGTATCTCTCGCGGTATAAGACAGTCAACTGTATTTAGATTTGTTTCAAATTATAACATGTAAAAAATTAATAAATACTATCCTGGATCGCTGTACGCCTGTTAATTGCTATAGTTGTCAATTTTGTCACTAAAATATGTTTAACTTTATTGATATGAATTTATCGCTGTACATGGGTTAATTGCTATAGTTGTCAATTTTGTCACTAAAATATGTTTAACTTTATTGATATGAATTCACTTATCCGAAATGCACCTTAGACGAAGCACATTATCTTTCTTACATAATCTACGTAAAATCTTAAACTATACTAATCAAGCAAAACTTGTATACTTTATATTTTCATATTCTGTTATTAAATTATTAAATGTCGAGATGAATTTATTAAATCTGACGATTGGCACCCTGATTTCTAACAGTAATTAGTTCCTTCCACATTTGTTACACACTGTGTAAATTATAATCTAAAAAAAAAGGTAACATTAATGTTAACTCTAGTATAAATTTCAACGAAAAAACGCTAAGTGAAAGAATCTGGATGATTGATTTTGTAGTCTAACTTTCATTTTTTGTCCATCAAAGTAATAATAAAAAATGGAAATGGCAAAAATTGAATTATTTTTCAATTTTAATAGACTTTGCCATTATGCGCTCATTAATGCACTTCTTGTCATAATGTAATTTTGGAAGATAAAAATTTCTTTTTTTTTTTACAATTAATTATCTTTGTTACAAAATAAGAATTAGTGATCTGTAGCCTTATTAAAATGTAAGAATCGTATTATGTTAAAAATAAAAATTGTCATACCGCGTTCTGATAAATGTCGAGAACATTCTGCAATTACGAAATACAGTACGAGTATTAATTAAATAAATATATTTAATTTTGAACAAAAATAAGTATGAAAAATGTTTGATTTTTAATTTGTCAAAACATAATATCCATACGTGACGAAGAGGTTTTACTAAAATTTTGAGTGATAAATAAAAATAATTTATATTTTCAGACTTTTTTAGTTCATTACGTAATTGGTTTATTTAATATTTCAGGCAATTTAACATATTAAAGGTGTAGATGTTTATGGAATTACCTTTTCAATTAATAAGGTGCTTTGCAAAATTACCACTTTTCTCACGTTTCAATTATGATTTTTTTTAACGATGTGGTTTTTTTTTTGTTTAACCAAAACTGTTTGGAATGTTATATATATTTTTACTCCATAGTTCGTTACTTAATTATATTTTCCGAAAGAAACTTACTTAAGAAAAGACAAAAAAACTTTTTTATAGATCTATCTCAAAATATTGTTCAAGAGATTTAACTCATACACAAATTCTTTAATTATATTTTCCGAAAGAAACTTACTTAAGAAAAGACAAACAAACTTTTTTATAGATCTATCTCAAAATATTGTTCAAGAGATTTAACTCATACACAAATTCTAAATGTCAAAATATATAGTACAGTAGAAATTCTAAATATGCTACATGTTAATATCCTTTATATCTTTTTTATGTTTAATTAGAAAAATCTTTTACCTGCTTATAACAATAATGCAATTATATATAAAAGCTGATCAAATTTTAGCATAACTTTAAATGTATCTTCAATATTTCTAGCATAGTATTGCATATCATTTATCTATTCTGTAAATGCATATATAGAGCTAGTTTAAAGCCACCTTTACTCTTCACATTTATATTCATAGGATGATAATTACGCATGAAGAGCATTAACTTTCCATTAGAAAGATCCGGAATCGAATTCCAAGATCTCATCTTATTTTTTCAAGGGATTCCGGAATCAATCCGTTGATCCTTCTACTTTAATGCACTGGCTCGATTTAATATCTTCGTGGGTTTAGTAGCCTAAAATGACTCCTAATTGCGATATAAAATAGTCCTTTGCAGAAAGACATAAGGACTGAATCACATCTCTCCTATAGATAACATTAAACTTCAAATAATCTAAATCCATCCAATTTTTAATATTCATTAAATGAAATGCTTAATCCAAATTAAAGTATATAAACAGCTTAAAAATTAACTAATAAATTCAATAATTAAATATTTGAATTAGTTATTATGCGATTATATTTCCATTGATATCTAATTTTTATCGGTTTTTCTGATCAAATAATCATGTCTAATATGTAAAAAAATAATCCAAGTACAGGACTAAATTTATGTTTACATGAATATTTAAAATTTTAAGAAGAAATAATGTTGGTTGAAACTAATTCTAGAATTCCACCATATTTATCTAATAAATTATAGATTGATTAACTTGCTATAAATTGCATCCAAATGTTATTTAGTTAACTAGCCAAATTGTCTTGAATTTTTTATAAAAAGTTATTAAATTTATTCATTTCAATAGAAATTTACAATTGTAATTATCGTTTGATCTCGTAGATTTATTTTAATATTTAATATTAATTTCAATTAAATATAAACATTGAAAACATATAATAAACAATAAATGTAGCCATCTCATTCTTCATAATAATAATCGAAATTTTAATCTAACTAATGAAAGGATGTCATAAAAATTAACTATTCATCATCGTTCGCATTACTTGTACACTGAAACTAATTAATAGCCAAATACGTTTAAATTTTAATTGTTTTCTTACATAACAATAGTTTAAATATTAAATGCATATATGGTAATTATGCATTTAATATATATTTTTTCTTCAAGATTTTTCCCACTTTTAAATATAGGAAAATCAATCCTGATACTAAATTATATACTGATGATAAGTTTCATTATTGAATAATATGTTGAGCTCATCAATCATTGTTAAGCTATGGTTTAAAGAGGAAACGGGATTAAATTTTCATGATTATATCCTTAAAATTTAATGATTTGAAGATATTTTCAGAGTGTAAATGCTTTGTCGATCTGCAAGTTTTGTTTTTTTTTTTCATTAAAAAAAAAAAATAAAAGGTGTAAAAATTGCTTCCACGTAGTATTAATAACATATTTATCGAAATTTGCATATTTTAGAATATTAAATTTGTTTATGAGATAAACTTGTAAATATGATTTAGTGAAATATGCCTGATGGTAGTGAATAAATAACAGAACAATATTAAAATATAAGGATATAATTTTGTATGAATCTCCGTCTTTAATTTATTTGTTATTTTTCGACAGGATTTTTCCTGGTTAAAAATAGATCCTATTGACTTGGAAAAAAAGGCATTTAAAGTTGGATAACGTCAAAAGTTCGAAAATTGAACTAAAAATAACTCGAAATTCATTAATAACGTGGAATTTTGAAAAATATTGCCAAAAAGTAAGCGCAATGGAATTAATTTAAATTCACGTTTGCTTTCAATGAAATATCAAATAAATCAAATGCAAATGTTATTAAAAAATTTAAATTTATGTAATTTTAAAGAATATTCAACCAAAAATTTGTGTCATTAAAATCAATATCTAAATATATATATTTATAATTTATATTAATTATTTTAAGATTTAATGTTCAAATATAAATAAATTTAAGAAATCTAGAAATTAAATTTTTCAAGCAATCTTTTTATAATACTGGAATTTTCAAGATTGTTTTGGCCTTTTTTTATTTTCAATTTTTTTAATCAATAATGAGGTTATTTTAGAAATACTTTTAAAAATTATAATCAAAGTTAATGAATTTAATAATATACTGAAGACACTCACAATCCTCTGTGCATTATCAATTAACATAAATTTGTTTTTATCAGAAATGATCAAAATATTAACTTTAGCTTTTCAGCAATTGCAATAAAATTGATACATATTTATAATCTTTTCCTTTGTTATAGTTTTTCAAAATCATCTGACAATAATTTCTATTGTAAAGACATTTTATAAAATCTATATGAAAACTGCTCAATTTTTTCATTATTATTAACATTTCAAATTTTAGTTTTAGTAATACTGTGCAGTATTAAATTATTTTAACCCTTTCGCTCCTAAAAAATTTTGTTTTTAACGGTCTACCGCTCTAGCGCATACATTTAAAAAAATTATGATTTTTTGTTTTTTTGCCATAATTTTTTTGCATTTTAATATTTTGACACGAAAAAATTGGATTTTGTCGGCAATATACCATACTCTGATACCCTTTTTTAGTTTTAGATGAAGAATCAAAAGAATAAGAGAAAAAAAAAATACAAAAGCAATTAGGCCTAATTTGCATATGTAAACAATACATAATTTTTCAAATTATTCATGATTTCGGGCATCGGATAAAAAACATTTTTACTGTTCAATAATGGAATGAAATGAAACAAAAGCATGACTCAAATGTAAACTTTAATTGCAACTTTTATATAGCACTTATAAAAAATTTGTTTTTCTCATAAGACAACTTAGAATTCATAAAGATGTCCATGATTAGTTAACACCAAATCTATCATCACTAAAATAATCTATCTAGAATCACCTAAAATAGAATCTATCTATCCAGATCTATGAATCACTAAATAGTTGTGCCATTCAAGGCCGATCAAAAAAGTCAACAATTGAGGACTGCGAGACTACTGGACAGCAATCCTCAACTGTTGACATGGATACTTCATGCATATTTTCTAAGGGGGTGAGCTCCTGATTTGATCTTGGCCCTTTAGTTAAAAATCTACAAGGTTTCCACACTGTCAATCCAGCTGAATATCCTGTGCACTATGTAGTTTAATTAATGTACGGGGGGAAACCGAATTGAGAGCGCGCTGCCATTCGTAGACGTAGTAGAGATTTCTCCGGCTATATGGGGTTAGTAGAGACCTTCACAAAACAGCTGTGCAGATGGTGTCAGTTTGTATGTTAACATTTGAGCGTAGTGTTGTTTCTGTTATTTTGTTCCGCCTGTGAAGTTGTTATGGCAAATTTAAAAGAACAAAGAGCGTGTTTGAAATTTTGTTTCTTGCTTGAAAAATCGGCAACGGAAGCTTACCAAATGCTTCAACAGGCTTTTAAGGAGGATACTATGAGCCGCACACAAGTTTGAGTGGTTTGGGCACTTTAAACGTGGTGAGATGAGTGTTGAAGACCATGCTCGTTCTGGGCGTCCTTCGACATCTCAAAACAATGAAAACGTTGAAAAAATCCACCAAAAACCAACAAGGATCGTCGTTTCATGAGCAACCAAATTTCAGGGGAGACAGGCGTGAGTTGGAGCTCGTGCCAGCAGATTTTGACTGAGGATTTGCAAGTGAGATGTGTTTCCGCTAAATTTGTTCCTCACTTTCTCACACAGGATCAAAAAAACATTTGATTGAATTTGAGCCTGGACTTAAAAAAAGAGATTGAAAGTGATCCAAACTTTTTGACCAAAGTCATTACAGGTGATGAGAGTTGGTGTTACGGGTATGACCCAGAAACTAAGCAAGCGTCAAGCCAGTGGAAGACTCCCAACTCTCCCAGATCAAAAAAGCAAGACAAGTGAGGTCGAATATGAAGACGATGATTATTGTCTTTTTTGATGTTCGTGGAATTGTGCATCAGGAATTTGTTCCCCCTGGCCAGACTGTTAACCAGCACTTTTATTTGGAAGTTTTAAGACGTCTACAAAAGGATGTGCAGAGGAAACGCCCAGAACTTTAGCGATCAGGCGACTGGTTCCTTCATCACGACAACGCCCCCGCACACATGGCCTTACAAGTGATCCACTGTTTGGCCTCTAGGGGATGGCCTGTTGTTCCCCACCCTCCGTATTCACCAGACCTAGCCCTGTGCGACTTTTTCCTGTTTCCGAGAATGAAGAAAAATCTAAAAAGGAAGCATTTCGATGATGTGGAGACGGTAAAAACAGCTTCCCAAAGGGCACTGGATGATATCAAAGTTGAAGAGTTCCAGAGATGTTTCAAAAAGTGAGAAAAAAGACTTGACAAGTGCATTGCATTTAATGGAGAGTACTTTGAAGGTGACTGAAGGAATTTTGTAAAAAGTTAACAAATAAAGTTTTTATACAAAAATCCGGTTTTTTGGGGTCCCCCCTTCGTATTATTCAGACAATATTTTGAGTTGGTGCTTACATAACATATGGTCACCCATAGTTTTGCATATTTATTTATTACTATTATGAAGGAAATAGGACTTTATTCAGTTTCTCTCCCCTGAAATTTTTAATTTGGTTTTACTAGTGATGTAATGACATAATTGAAGTGATATTAAGCAAGGATCTACTGTAATTTAATCCTACACATACATAAGCATAAGCTTGGAAGATTAACCTTTAACGCTCCTCTTAAAAAAAAATAAACATTCCCTTACGGTCGAAAGGGTTAAGAGACTTGGTGAATAATAAAAAGAGATAGATAGTACGTTAAAAAGAGATAGATAGTACTTTTTATAAGTATAATTAAGCACAAAAGATATTTCACATTTCATTTGTCTGAATAAATTAAAATCTATTGCATAATTGATATTAAACACTACAAAACAGAATAATGGTCACTTAAACATTAACAAATTCATAATATAATTTTGTGGAAATTTCCTAGATTTAGTATTAATATTACATTATATTATATTATGAAGTTGGAATTACTTTAAAGTGCAGATCAAATTGGAATTTACTAAGATAGTGGACAACATTTACCAAGAAAATATAGAGAGATTGTTTAAGCAGTAGTGCCAGTACTCTCCTATACATCTGGTTAATAATATATGGATAATGGTCAAAAAGGGAGAGAACAAAATTCAAGCAAAATGAAATTTGTAAGGAATATGATACAAGAAATAAGAAAAGATAAAATTATTAAATGAAAAACTGAGAGAAAGCATTGGATTGGTGGGGCTGCAACATCAGCTTGAACAAATAAATATGAAATGATTTGGACATAGGAAGAGAGTGATAGATGATTGGCTACCAAGACTTGTCTTTGAATACCAAATGAAGAGAAAGAAAGAAAAGACCAAGGAAGAGGTGGTAAGTTATGATAGAGTTTGTTGTCTGGTGGAGAGTTGAATCAAATGTGATCTAGAGGAAGAGATGTAGATTGCTAAGCCATGCTACCACTATTCAAATGCTGCAGATTGGATAAAAGGAAAAGAAGTAGTAGACAATATTTATATAATGCTTTGTAAAAAAAAATAATGATTAATGATCAGACAAATAAGCTACTGAAATAAAATATAAAAAGAAATAAATTTAACAATTAAGAGTTTTCATTCTCTGTTTTTATATTTAGCAACTTTTACTAAATAATACTACTACAAATAAGCACTTTAGCAGTTAAGATTATTTTATTACACAGCAACTAATGTTTTTGGCATTAAGCCATCCTCAGGTCACACAGAAAAATTGAACAATTTTGAAAATTTAACAACTTATATAAACAGAATAATGTGAGTTGTTATGGTTACAGCTCCAGAAAGTTAATAACAAATAAAAATGCATATGCAAATAAATATATTATTATTAAACAACAGTTAAAAACTTTAAATTAAAATAATAATGAAATTATAAGTTTATCATTCCAACTAAGTTTGTTGTCTTTCTTACATGTGGTCTTAATAGCATATGTCCATGTTGGAGATAGTTCTATAGTCAGTCTATCATTTAGGATTTTTTCAGTTCTTTGGCTCTTCATGATTTCTATCATCTCTGTGGTTAAGGCTTGTATAGGTGCATTGATTGGCTTTACAATTTTCACATTGTTCCAGTTTATTCATAGATCATTAGCATAAGATTCTATTGATAGTGCTGTGAACAGCTTTCCTTTGGTTCTGTTTATGTTCTTCATAGCTGTAACTATAACAACTTATGTTATTCTGTTTAAATAAGTTGTTAAATTTTCAAAGTTGTTTGATTTTTCTATGTAACCCAAAGATGACTTAATGCTGAAAACATTAATTACCATGCAATAAAATAATCTTAACAATAACTAAATATACAGCACATTTGGCAGTAGTGACTTCAAAAGTATTTTATTTAACAAATAAGTACTTTTGAAGTCACTACTGCCAAATGTGCTGTATATTTAGTTATTAAATTAGTGTTACAGGCAGTTCATATAACGTTCAAAACTAATAATCTTAACTGCAAAAGTGCTTATCTATAGTAGTATTATTTAATTTATATAAGTAGAAACAGTAAATAGAGTACCTATGTTTAGCAAATTTTGTTAGTCACAATTTTACAATAGGGAGTTTGTTTATTTTTTGAAAAATAAACAATAATGCAATAACTGAAAATAATAATCACATATTTAATAAAATATAATGTAAGAACTTCTGTTTTATGTTTCAATAAGTTCTTATGGAAAGTAATTTCCTGATTTTTTTTTTTTTTTTTTTTTTTTTTTTTTTTTTTTTTTTTTTTTTTTTTTTTTTTTTTTTTTTTTTTTTATATTATTGCATTTTGTATTAGTTTTTGAGAACATAATAATAATGCAAATCAAGATTCTAATACATATAGAAATAAAACTTCTCTATTTATTTGATTTTAATATTTTAACAGTCATGATTATATATCTACAAATTTTATTTAAACTGAAAAATCCAATTCCTCTCAAGAATAAATAAAACTTTTAGATGTCTTCTTTATATAGGCTTCACTGTACAATTTATAATATAATACAGTGAAATATAGGTTTAGCTCTTATATTAATAGCAATAGAATATATTATAATTATACTTTATTTTCATACTTATGTTCATATATTATATCATAACAAATTTCCTAAACAATTAAAATTTTGTTTTTAGCCTACTTTTTGAAGGAAATGGTCTGGAATTGGACCAATCTGAAGATTGGTCAATGTCTATCTGTGTCCCTCCCACTAATAACTTTTAAACTAACTAGCAAATTTTCATGAAATTTGGTAGTGATGGTATGCCATTAAAGGACACCTTGACATCACATCCTTTAATCCTGAATGATAGAATTTCATTTTTATTACACTTTATTTTATATTAATGTTAATAGATGGCTCTAAGTGTTACAATATAGGCATAACATATGGCTTACCTGATTTCTTAACAAATCACTCTTATCTCAATATCTATCACAATGACATCACAGTCTTTGTGTGATATTATTTTAATGGAATACAATAATGACATCATAAATGAAATTTTGGATGACGACATAAAACTCTAGTAATTTATGACATAACAATGCATGATGTTATGATGATGTCATCATCTTGGCAATGTGACATCATGTTGCTGAGATTACACAAAAATCAATGGAGTCCAAATGCTAAATAAACAAAAAATAAATGACACCAAAAGTAGGCAATTTTAGTTCTTATTGGAACTTCTTGTTATAAATAATAACAATTTATAATAATATTTTTAACAAACTTGGTTATTTTATTAGGATCAATATCACCAGTTATTTGTCGAAGCAATTAAGGAAATTCTACCAAGTGATATAAAGTAAGTGATCTTTTATTTTTGGTACAACATTTATTTTATGATTTTGATATGCATTGATTTTCCTGCAGTTTTTGGTAATTGATTCTACTTATTCTCATATATTTATTTTTTAAGCTCAATTTAGTTAATCAAATAATTCTTAATTTTAAAAATAATATTTGAGATATATCAATTATTAATAATCACAGATTAATTTGAGATTTTTAAGATTTATTGATAATTCCTTTCAGATATCTATAAATGAATTGAAAAAAGTATAAATCTATTAGTTATATAATTATTTAAAATGTCTATTAGTTTTCTTTATAATAATATTGCTGTAATAAAATGCATTAGCTGGTAAAGGCAACTCACAATCTGAATAGAAACTTGGTTCAGTATTTTTCTGTTTTAATTCTTAAAGAAGAGTTACTGTAGTTAAAAAATTTTTTTTAAATAAAATATGCCAAATGATTTTTGAATCTGTTGTCTACATTACCGCAGCTTATTTCAAAATAATTTATTAATTATAAATATATTGGATTGAACTATTTAATTCATACATTTTTGATTAGATGTAGAATTTTATATGTTTTGGCATTTTTAAATTTCCCAGAGTGAGAGATTTCCCAATAATAATTATGAAACTGTTTAATATTAATCTACTATTTTTGAATGGAAAAATTTATAAGTTTAATTATTATTAATTATTAAGCATTATAGCCAAGTTATTGATGAAAACAATAATGACTATAATGCTTAATCATTTTTGAAAATGATATCCTATTGATTATTTTGTCCTTTAGAATTTTATTTTATACTGCTTCTGGTTAATTAATATTTCAATGAGCATTAAAAAGTGAATGTATGAATTAATTAGTTTTAATCCAATAAAATAATAAGTTTAATAAACTATTTTGAAATAAGCTATACTAATGTAGACAATATACTTAAAAATTACTTGGCATATTTTATTTTATTTTTAAATGTTTTAATTAACTCTTCTTTTAAGAATTAAAAAAGAAAAATACTGAATCAAGTTTCTATTAAGATTGCAAATTGCCACAATGTTTGTCAATAAATACATTTTGTTACAGCAATATTATTATAAAGAAAACTAATAGACATGCCAAATATCTAAAATTTCCCAGTAATAATTATGGAAGTGTTTAATAGATTTTTATGACATTCAACATGTGATTATGCCATTGAAGATGATTTTAATGATATATTTAATCCCATATTTTTATTCTTTTTAAAAGTAAAGGGCATGTTTAGAATGGACAATTAGTTCTTTCCAGAATTGCTTATTATTCTTCATTTCATTCATTGAAATGTAGAGTAATAAACAATTGTGCTTCTCATTTCTCCTGGTTGCAATTATCCAAATATTCTTTTGAAAAATTTAAACTCATTTTTAAATCTTGTTCATAAATCTGATAAAATTCTGTATTTTTACTTGCATTATTACTAAAGTATAAATGCATTCTCATAAATAAGGATCTAAAAGACCTGTAATTTAATTTGTTTAATCTATTATGTAATATTATTGTTTGAAATATGTTAATTAGCAATAGCAATAAAAAGAGAAAAACCTCTCCAGCATCTCTCCTTTACTCTGTTCATTCAAAGTCATTATTCATAAATATATTGCTTTTGAATGTAGAATGTCTGTTTCATTTAAGAACTTTTATAAATTAGAACAAATAATTGATTAGATTTAATAGCAATATTAATTGAGTAATTATAATTTTAAATTAAAGTTAATAATCAATGTTTAAGATAAAATAATTGTGAAATTATAAACTTGTCATTTTATATCAGGGCTGTCCAATTATAATGAACCCAAGGGCCATAGCTGTGTTTATTAGTGATATGGAGGGCCACAGTTAGAAAAAGGGGGAGAGGCTTTGGTACTTCATACGCTATTGTCTCAACAAATGGAACGCATAAATATAACAATTTTGGAAATCAATTTTATTTCCAGATTAACAAACCTTATTACAAAATTATATTACCAGATTGCATTCAATGAACATATTAACAAAAAGTTATAAAATATAAATAGATACATACTATTTTTATATTTTTTATGTATTTATTTAATGTGATAAATGAGGGCGGGCAGCAGCATTTACAAGGGCTGGATATTTACATCTATTCCTGTTGCAGCTATTCGTAGAATATGTAAAAGAAGAATCTCCAAGGCAGGTTTTGAATTGATTCTTAACTATTTTCATGTTAGAAAATGCACTTTTACACAAATAAGTACTACCAAACGTTGATATTACTTTCCGACCAAAATCACAATAGGAAAACATTCAACACAACTTCTTTACTACGCTGCTCCATAATTTCGACACACTAGTATAATAGTAAAGGGTTTTTCTGTTAAAGTTTGGTTTAAATTTAATAAAAGTTATTCTTTCATGGCTTCACCTGTTTCTTGGGTACGAGACCTAACTGGTTTAGAACTGGACATCAACGTTAAAATACGAATAAATCGTCGGGAGCCGCCAAGTGGCAGGGGAGAGGGCCCGGACCCTTACACAGTGACAACAACTTCACGGTTTAATTAATCAAGGATCTTTATTTGGGAGAGAGAGATGAGATAATACATATCATTTTGGAAGATAAATACCTGTATATTTATAACAATAATGTAAAAGAAATCGGAAGCAATGACTTTCTTTTTTCTCCTTTTGAACAGTCTTTAGTCCAAAATAAATATTAGTCTTTAGTCTCTTGAGCACAAATTTTTCTTCTTCTTCAAAAAAAAACAAAATATTGAATATTCTTAATACAGCTGTTAACAGACCAGCACTGCAAATTGAAATATCTTAGTACGACTATGGACGTACTAGCAGAGCACAGCGGGAAAATCTTAGCACTCACTCCTTTTTTTGAATAGAACCACACAAAGAGAAATCTCAACACCGACTGACTATTTTTCTCTCATCTGAAACTTTTGTTTGACATTATCTTTCACCTTTTTCCCGGGAAAGATAATGTCTCATATTTTATTTGTCCTTTGGATACCTGTGTTTTTAGAATTATGTTTCTATTACACTATTGTTTCTGGCCATGTGATACTTCACTTCCCTTCTTTATTTTAAACAATTTTCAAGTTCTAGACGTTTCAACAAAATCGAATAATTATTTAACAAGAATCAAATTCTTGACACTTTAAAAATTTATCTATTCAGGTCTCCTGGGAGCTTACACATAATATATTAAGTTTATGTTAGTTTATTTAGTTTTAAATTTGTTGCTAGAACTGTAAAGATGTGGTGGTTAAATTAGAGAGAAAAGAGAGAAAGTTAGGTTTACCATGTGCTGGTGGTGGAGGCAGCGACATAAAGGAGGCACCATCTTCCTTTACCTCTACAATGAGTGCTAATTTCGTCTGGAGTTATAGATGACTAAAGTTTTGGTTTATACTGTTAAAGTAATTGATTAATGATTACAGAAATTAATTATGATAACTGTGTGTTATTTCTTAAGAAAAATTTTATATTTATGTATATTGTATGTAAATTTTGTTTGTAGTTAAACAGTGTAACACCAGAGGGTGTATTGTTCCCGTCTTGATGTTCACGTTAGTTAACAGAACTGTAGGGTGTTTTAGTGGACTGTTGTTGTGTGGTGACTTTGTGTTTTATGTTTTTTAGATCTTATAAAAGAATTGACAGGAACTACAGGTTGTATAATTTCAGTATTTTACTTTTTTTGAGTTAATAAACAAATTAGTTACTTTAAGCGATGGAGTCATTATTTCACACCGTGTGTTATATACTGAATTGGGTAGAAAGGAATGAATTGCATTTTGATCTTACTATTTGGTCATCGCCCAGGAGAAGAACAATGGAGAGGGGGTCGGGTCTGAACCTAGGGGAAGTTCCAGGTGTAGTCTTGAACTTCTCAGAACATCAGTTATCATAATAATTTAAATATTTGAAGTTTTGAAATCTGATAATTTTTATAAAATTTTCAAATGAAATGATATGAGTTGACTCATAACTCAAGAAGTATCTGTACAATACACTCAAATCTATTGAAAGTTTTAATAACTTTTTATTGAATTTAAAAAAACAGTTCTTTCTTTTGTTTTATGATAATGGGAATAATAGAAGAGATTTTAACTGATTATTGAATCTTATCTGTATTATCTCTTCTCAGAAAAACTATGTACAGTAAAACCTCGATTTTACGGACTTTGGATTTTACGGACACCATCTCAAAAAATAAAATAAATAATATTAATACAATATTTGCATAAACTGTCTATAGTATAGCTATATCCAGCATTTCTTATCTGCACTGGTGATCGGTAATTTAATTTAATTTAAAATACTCTATGTAAAATAATACAGTTTTTAGGCATAAGTCACATTAATTGTACAGGTATGTTGAAAATGCTAATTAATGTTTATAAAAAAATGTTACTTCCGATTTTACAGACTAGTCTTGCGCCTATAGTCCATAAAATCGAGGTTTTACTGTATTTTTCCGATTTTACAGACTAGTCTTGCCCCTATAGTCCATAAAATCGAGGTTTTACTGTATTTATTATTTGTTCTTCTTTTCTCTTATATATAGTGGCTTTCATTTTAAAGTTTGGGTTAGGTTCCTGAAAATCACAATTTTTAATGAAATGATACTAAGTGAAACCAAAAAATCCATTGGCCTAATGTTATAAGTCAGAGTTACTCCTTCTAAAGTGTTTTCTTTCTGGTACTAGACTCCATACTATTTGGTTATTTTTGTAATCTAATTACTACTATATTGTTCAATAATGGAATAAAATAAATAACTAAAATAATTTAACTAAATTTTATTTGGAAAATGTTATATATAAGTTATATGTTATGATTTATGGGAAAGAAAATTATTTCTAATAAAAGATATCTTAGAATTCATAGGTAAAACTAACAGCTGAATTATTTAGAACTGACAAAAACTGATCAGGAATTCATCCTTGATCAGTTTTTGTCAGTCTAAATAACTCACTAATAGTGGTGTCACTTCAATCACTATCACATGTCAATTACATCTATTGAACTCAGCCAAATTATAGAGAAAGGGAAAAAAGACAGGCTGGGCCTGTATCCCTCATATAATTTCCCATGGGGTAAGATCCCAATTCAATTCCAAATCTTCTGGTTAGAAAAGTGAATCTGACTGATTGTTTATTGCAAGATAATTTAACACTGTTCTTAGACAATAGTGTATACATAAGTTAGCAGTCATATGGTTATCTCCAACCATTTTATAGATTTTTAACACCTTTTCTGTACCTTATGCAGGAAATATAAGAAAATATACCTATTTCATTCTGCTGCTTTAAAAACTTATTTTTTAATTAATTAATTTAGTTTTTGCTTGCAATGTTAAGTGAGGCAATGTTAAATCAGGATCTGCTATACTGCATATTGACTAATACATTCATAAATAATTTTATAATTAATAAAATTAAATTGTCACCTCTTTAATGAGTTCCTTTAAGGAATAAATTTCATTGAGCAACATTTGTCTCTCCTGTAACCATTCTTCAGATGTTAAACAAGGTTTTCCACTTTCTAATGATGGTGTAAGATGATGTTTCAGCAATTGTCTTTCAGTTAATGATAATACCTACATATTACACAAATAAAAAATGAATTTTTTTTTTAAAAATATTTTCACAAATCTTTATTGATTACTTTAGTTACACTTTGCTTACTGGACAAATGCAAATACATTGTTAAAACTTGCCTATATTAAAATAATTATTTTTGATAAATAATGGCAATATTCCAAAACTGAGTATTTTCTACATATTAAATAACAAAACAACCTACATTTTATAGAATATTTACATGATAACTTTTTTTTTTCAAATTTCATAGATTTGAAATGTTGATTTACATCTTATCATGTGCATTTTCTTATCAGTTTATCAAAGACAAAATACTACAAAATTCTAGTACACTGCTTTTTGCTAATACAATGTTTTTACAGCTCTATAAGCAGGAGTATTAATATACTTTTATAAATTAACACTCCAATTCTATATTTTACAATTTTATTTGTTTAATCCGAAGCACTTTCAGTCTATTCATAGCCAGAAAGTGCTTCAGTAGAAACTTTAACTAATTCTTAAGAATTAGTTTCTACCACTGAAGAGGGCTATGAATAGGCCGAAAGCGCTTTAAAATTGTATAATATAGAATTGGAGTGTAATTTATAAAAGTATATTAATACTTCTGCTTATAGAGCTGTAAAAATATTGCAAAGACAAAATATTATAATTTTTCTTGATATTTTTACATCATCATGACAGAAAAATAAGTTTATTTTTATTGAAATAATCTTTGTTTAATCCAATTTATCTACATTTTAATAATATTGATATTGAAACATGAAAATAAAATATTTTAAGAATTTATTACTAAGAAGTATTTCTGGAATTTTTTATTAAATGTTTCCTTTCAGAACTTTTTAAAATTAAAGAATATCTAAACACACTTAAGTTGGCAGATAATTCATTTTAAAACAAATTAAGCATAATCAAACTAATACGAATAGATTTAAAAGAATATTGACAAACTATATCAAGATATAACAATAATGAATGAAATAACTACCTGTACACCTTCTTTATAGACTTTTTTCAGAAGTTTTTCTAAACTGCTTGGTAGCAATCCCTGCATTTCTTCTTCAGGAGTATTCTCTACACTAGCTATATCAGAATTTGATGCATCTTCCCTTAAACATAAACTTTTGCTAGGAGTGATTTCTTTCTCAGAATCAGATCTCGTTTCTGAAATATCAAAAAGGATTATTAATATTTTTTATTACTCTTTTACATTATTAAAGCTTTATTTTTTATTTTGTAAATGATAAAAAAAATTTTTATGATGTGAAAAAAAAAATTTATCAAGGTTTCAATTAATTTTCACTGAAATGTTTTTAAATCAGTGATATTAAAAAGTTTATAAAATGATCTTTGTTTGAATCTATTACAATATATATATATATATTATGAAACTAACTAACAAGTGCCAGTTAATTTCATAATGCTTGATGATAAATTCATAAAAGAACTTGCCAATTTTTATCCTGAACAATCCAGAAGCTTATTTTGTTACTTTTTTTAAGGCTTTTCTTTTCTTCATCATTTAAAATCCATTGCTACATGTTGATTACAGTTAACTTTAAAACTAATTCATAGTTTTTAATAATCAAATCAGATATATATAGAATATTTTTTCTGATTGAATATGCAATATGTATAATAATTACAATATTCAATTGATAGTTTACTGATAAAATTGTTGATAAGAATAAAAACAATCTGAAAAATTTTGAATTCACTCAAATGTAAAAAATGATCTAAGCTTGAGCAGAAACTTTAAATGTCTTAAAATTGATTAACATTATTTATTGAGTAATGTAAAAATTATTCTGAGGCATAGAGTAAAAAAATAACTGATGCCTATTCCTTATTTATTCTCTTTATTTATTTGATATATTTTATTAATAAAAACTATTGCAATCCTGTCATAGAACAACCCAATCTATAATAAACTCTATGAGATCAAATCAGTTTTAAAACATTGGGAATCAAATTATCATAAAAATAAGATAGAAAAATTGTTATAGGAAAATTCTATATAAAGCGCAGTTGATATTGCATGATGGAAGATCAACTGATTTGTGATCTTTGCCATTATGCTTTACTTTAAGTACAGTTATACACACAGTTCTACTAACAGTACTACAGACAGTTTTACTAAGTTAAGCACAATTGCTATATTCATGTCATTATGTTACTGCCAAACATTTAAGTCATTTTTATCTATTAAATCTTAGATAAAATTTTTTTAGCTATTCTGCCTTTTTTTTTTTATCACATATTGATTTTTATATAATATTACTTTTCCTTTCAGCAAACTCTTAAGTTATTTTTACATATATTATAGCCTTTTAACATCATTTTTGGTCAGTCATATCAACTATTCCTTTTTCTTTATATTTTGATTATTATTGTTTATTATTTGTTGATTTTGATTGCTTTTTATAAATGCCTTTTATAATCTGTTTTTGTTAATATGAACATTGTATTAGATATAATTGTCTAAGTATCGCTCTCCTGCCATAAAATAAAACTGAAATTGAAAACTATTCATTTACAACTATGTCAAAAATTATATTTCAGTAACTCAAGATTTTTCTTTTTAACATCTCTGACAGTAATACTTCTAAATATTGTAATATCTACAAATATTATATTATTATTATCTGATGATAAATCATTTCATTTAATGATGAAAAAATTTATTATCTAATAATGAAATGTATAATGAAAATTTTATATTTTAGTATTTCTTCAAATTATTAGTGTGCTTAAGTAATTGTTATGAATACATACAAAGGTAAATAAAAATTTGTATATGCATTGATATCAACTTGTAATGAAAAAATTATCATAAATAATTCTATATTTACATATTTAAATAACTATTTATAATAATAAAAAACAATATTTTTGGCAGCTGTAAGTTTCTTCTCAAGCTGAGAGCAAATGCCTTGAAATTGTGCAGTATATCCATAATAATTGTGGATATATAAATCCCTAGCATGTTAAAATCAGGTCTGGGATTGGGAGCATAATGAAAATATATGTTTAATTTTTCATATTTTTGTTCAGATTTTGTTATTAACTAGATCGATTGTAATTATCAGGAATGTTTAAGATTAGAATTTACTAAAATTTTGGGTAACAATTCTAAGATGAGTCATCAGACTGCTTACATTATTTCAAAGGTGACCCATTATAGGTGATGTTACAAAAACTATCAATATGTGAATTCAAATAATGTAACAATAGATATAATTTTCTTATATACAAATATGCAAAAAATGCGTGAGTAGTGCCAAGAAATCCAGTAGTAAACCATAAAGCAAGAAATTATGATGACTAATTAATTAATCATGATAAATTTTTATTTTAATTATAAAAAGTTCTAAATATTTTATAAAAAAAGAAAAAGAAATCAATTGTTTTACTTACTATTCAACAAACTCTTCAATATTTTAATTTCATGCTTATAATTACTTTCTACTTGGGCTAGTTTATTTTGATAAGCTTCTTCAAAATTACTTTGCAATATTGAAATCCTTCCTTTCATTTCAGTATTAATTCTATCTATTTCATTTTGGTGTAATGAAATTAATCTATTCTTTTCTTCTTCCCAATTTCTTTTTAAAGTCATTTCAAATTCTTTCATCAACTCTTCATGCTTCTCTTGTGAATTTATTCTTTCTGAACAGATCTGTTTCTCATATTGAGACTTTACATAATTCATGTTTTCGTCATGCTCATTTTCTAATTTTTCCTTTTCAGAATTATGGATCTTAGTTAATTCATCTTTACAAGCTTGTAAAATTTCTTGAAAATGATTTTTTAATTCTGCTTTTTCATTTTCATGACTTTGTTTCATATTATTTTCAAGAGAATTTAGTTTTTCCTTATGAAAATTAATTAACATTTCTTTTTCATCTTGGAATATTCCTTCTAAATGTGATTTTATATGAGAAATTTCTTCTTCATGAGTCTTTTTTAACATGCATTCAACATTTTTTGCTTCCAAGTTGATATTTTCTATTTGCATTTTATAATTCTTTTCCATCATTTCTTTTTCTTCTTTATTCTTATGCTCTACTTCAACTAATTTGTTCTGAAGTTGTTCCAGTGTCATTATTAAATGTACATTTTCTTTATTAAAATTTGTTTTTAGTGTTGTTAACTGCTCATTTAATTCTTTACATTCTAAACAATTATTAATTTTCAATATTTCTCCATTTTCTTCAATTTCTAATAACTTATCTGGATTTATTTCTTCCTCTTGATATTCTTTTCTCTGAAATATTTTAAATAAAAGTACTAATATTAGTTTTAAAATATTATCATTATTATATTAA
>AYEL01065498.1:0-13559 GCA_000484575.1 Olivierus martensii
GATAAAAAAAATTTTTATATATTTATATTCTTGATGATATTCCGCATCTAATAATACCAAATACTTCATAATTCTAAAAACTTTTTCCAACTCACGAAGACAATTTATGACTGTAACATTATACCCAGACTGTAATTTGATCTCTTGTGTAAACAAACAATCATACTATCCCTGTCGCGGATGAAATACTGTATTCTACTACACAAATATTTAAAATTATTGTTTATTAGCCATTTTTTCATCAGTACCTATTTTAGACCATTCGGGAGTTTACATAATACCTATTTATAATAATGATTTATAAAGAGATAAATTTACATAGGTAGCACAAAGTGATGTCTAAAAACTAGACTTAGTGAACATAAACAGTCAATAGAGGCTGCAATGTTCAACACTGCTCTGGTCAGATCCTTCTATAAAAATAATATCACAATCCACTGGAACCAGGCAAAAATTATTAAAACAATAAATAATTCTGATGATGTAAAAATTGCTGAATCTTTAGTTATACATGAATATAGGAAGCGATACCATATAATAAATGTCAACCAGCCGTCGATAGTACCGCCGCAATGGCTTATTTAGAAATTAATTATCTAACTTCATGTTTAATTAATTTTTATTATTGTTTATTTTATTTTACTTTGTTTTAATATTACTGTAATTTATGGTTTCATATTTTAATTTTTAAATGTATTCTTATGTAAGTTTTTTTTGCATTTGAATAATGTTCTAATATTAATTTGTTTTTGTAATTTGCTGAGGATGGCTTAATAAAGCCAAAAGTTCTTCAATTATAAAGTTTGTTTCCACTTTTGATTAGTGCTGTATTATTCGTGATATAGTAAATTTGTTTTTTGCATGATAATTAACAGCAGAAGGATGGTACTGAAAATTCTGAAACAGGGTAATAAATTGTCCAATCTTATAACTTTAAAATTACTTGAAGTCCATGTAAATTTTTCCCTCGGGCCCGTGATGTCTCTCAACACTCCTAATGAAATGCTTTAGTCCTAGTGGAATATTTAATTAAATTCAATAGAAACTTCTGAACTTACTGTTAATTAATTGGATAAAAAATACAGAATTTTTCTATTTCTAGGAAATAAGGCAACAGTAGACTTATTATCCAACAGTGCTAAATTCATTGTTGAAAAAATAATTAGGAGGAGACCATTGATGGAGAAGACCAATCAATCTGTCAAGTTAGCAAACATGCTTTAATTCCCAGTATGACTCTGAAATTAAGCGATCATGATTTTGCTTTTGAATAGCGAAGAACTTCCCAGTGAAATCAGCATATGATATCACAATAATTAAGATTCAAGACGAATCTTTGAATTCAATTGGAGTTTATCTAGAAAAATGTGTTTTCTCGTGGTCAGTTATATATTGCAGGCATCATCATGCTTCTGATAATTTGTAATTTGTTCTTTCCAGTTATCCCAAAAATTCTATAATTAATTTTTATAAAGAAGTATATCCTTAATTAATAAGACAAACTTCATTTAATAATGAAATTTTGCCTAATAATTAGATTAAAATTTGAAATCATTAAATTGTAAAATCATTCATCAATAACCAATATATTCTTTTATTGCTGGTTTGGAGCCTTCAGGACAGGTCAGGCACAAGTTTAAGCCTTAAATGCCTTAGTCAGGATTTCTGACACCAGTTGGGTTTGTATGTCAACTGTGTCCCAATAACACAGTTGATTCTAGCCGAATAAATGTGGTGCATGAGTAAGGACGGACAAGAGAACCAGTAGACACAATAAGTCACACAACGCAAATTAACATTAACAATAAACATGTAATGAGAGAGTTTCCTGTACATTATCATATGTATTAACTGTTCAACACATCAGTGGGAAGGATAAATACCTTGTCGTTGATAAGACGATGGTCTATTGGTATCAGATGCATTTGTCTATGGCAAAAAATAATGTCAATGTAGAAGCTTCCAAAGATTGTAAAAATTCTTTGATGAAAACCCGCGATGATACAGGTGGACGAACTCGGCAGCAAAAGACAGACTAACTCGGGGAACAGTGTCATTGGATAGGACGAACAGGAAGACGGAGATGTCGATCATGGATAATTAGGAAGAAGGATAGGGAAACACCCCAACCCTTTGTTCAGTGGGTCCTTATATCGTTGACCGTCTCTTCCCTCCATCGGTCCAAAGGCAGGCAGTCTGAGCCTCAAGGTGACTCTTCTTGGCTTGGGTTTCTCTCTCGGACCTTATTTAGATCTGATAACCGGGTCATAAGTTCATAATCATCACCTGAATAAAGATTATTTTCGATGTGGTTTCTGGCACAGTCCCCTTATCTTCGTATTTTATGATAACTATGATTATTCTTGTTCTTAATTATCGTTTTTCATACATGATGTTTTTCACTAGTAATATTGATAATTGCTACTAATTACTTTGTTTTCGTCTTTCTTCAAATCACATGACCCTCATGATTTCTTTTGTCCGATCACGTGACTCTCACACTGGTGTAGCTGCAACAAGTTTACTAGTAATTAATAAATATTCTAATTATAAGATGGTGTTAAAATTAGTTTAAATTATTTCATATCGTTAAAATTTCTGTTAAACTTATCAAGAGATAAATTTGACAAGATAATTAGAACCAAAATATTTGTTTTGTGTGTAAATTTTACATACTGTATATACTTGTGTATAAGCAGAGAAATTTTTTCCAGAAATCATTTTTGAAGAAGGAAATTCAGCTTATATAAGGAAAAAAAATTGGAAAATTTTATGCAAGATCATAAGATTCACCAACTCAATAATGCCATATATCTGTCACACCTTTGCACTAGCAGCACAATCTGCCATATTTATCCCTAACAAAAATTATCTTACTGATTCTTTCAATGTTTTTTTGTAAAATATATATGGCTGTGCATAAATTAATATCATTTATATATATCTAAATATTTGATACTGCATAAATGTAATTGAAAAGACATAAAGTTATCACATTACATCCTCTTTGTGCTATTAATATATCCTTTAGTAGTAGCTGGATGCATCATATTTATTTCTAAAAATACCTTTTCTTCTCAATTATAGGTTGTACTCAACTTATGATGGGATTATGTTTTGATAACTCCATCATAAGTTGATAAGTTGACTAAGTCAAAAATGACCCATAATGGTAATAATTTTAATAGTAAAAATAGACAATGGAATACTGAATCCTGTAAGATAATATAATTGTCTAGATTTGATCCCACCATCCTTAAAAGTTATAAAATAATCTGGAATTGAATCCAGATCTCCAAGGAGGTAAGTGATTGTTTTACTACATTTTTAATAAAACAAAAAGTATTTCTAGCTAATATGCTATGAAAATAGTCAAGTTTGAGATATCATAAGGGTCATTGTAACATTGAAATATCATAAGTCAAATGATTATAAATTGAGGACAACTTGTATTAAAAATATGCAGATGTACATAAATGTTCATATTTAAATAAATTCAAAAATATTAATTTATTGGATGCTTCACAAATAAAATTGGGAACATGTAGATCAATATTTTCTTAATGAGTAACATGGCTGCCACTAATGCATGTTTCTTCAGTTAATATTAAATGGAAATATAGCAATCTGTAATGTTTCTGATTGAGAATTTGTGCTTTTTCAGATGCTTGTGATCATTTAAAAATAGTATGATTATTTTGCAGCTGATTTTCGACATCGTATTTGTGCTTTTGACAACCATTTTATGTTCTGGTCAGCTTTTCATTCCTGTCAGTTACAACAAAATTTCTGTTTCGTGTTTTGATTCTTATTTTTATCATTTAAACTTTGTTAAATATTTTTGTTGAGATTTTTGGAAATGATGGAAATTTTTAATATTTATTTGATATTTTCTGCTGAAGAAATACTTCAATAAAATCATATTGTAAAGAATGTGAATGGACATGGCACACAACATGATTATATCCTGCTCTTCATTCAAAATTTTTTCATGCAATATTGTGATGTTTCAATGCTGTTATAAGTCTGGCATTTTGTCATTTATTACAATAGTGAACTAATTTTGAAAATTTTTTAAATTATAAAAATAATTATCTATTTATTTCAGTGAATGTAACATTGTTTTAACCCTTGAAAGTTGGAGAGTCTGCTTATACATGAGTATATAGTGTAATTAAAAGTTTAATTTACTGTTATTATCATTTATCATATACCCAGATATAATATACTAATTAAAATCAGAAACCTGTACATTAAATGAAATTATAGTAAATAAGTATAGGAATTTTACAAGGGTAGTTTAAAAAGTAACTTTCCCTATTTTATTTACACTAAACTGATTCCTGCAGTGAGTTTGCAAGTATGGGCTTAGTTAATATATATATTCAGCACCAAATGACAATAATAGTCATCACCTCAGTTGATGTGAACAGACACAGCAGTAGTTAAAAGAGGGTGACTGTATTGAGGGAGTGGACAAAGAAAGAAGTGCATTCTGTAATTTGTTTTTTATGGGCCAAAAAGTTCCATCTGTTGAAATTCATCAAGAGTTAGTGACACTGTATGGTATTAATGTGATGACAGTACAGCTTATGCATAAATGGTACAGAAAGTTTGACAGCAGTTGAGTGAGTGTTATAGATGAACAAAAGAGTAGTCAGTTGTTGACATCTGCTGATGTTGATCAGGACATCAATGCAGTAGTGCAAGTAGATATGCAAAGTCACTAACTCTAATGGATATCAATAATATTAATTACAAACAAAACCTAATGGTCTAACAACTCTGCAAATTCCAGAGTTTGGCCTGAGCTCAGGTTTTTACTAATTTCTAAATTAAATATGATTAAATTCAAAACAAGCTATCAAAACTTAACATCTAATGGACAAAAACAAAACAACTGGAACTTACAACTAGAAGTACCGATTAAGTGTTAGAAGTAGAATGAACAACGATGTTAGAAATTTATGCTAATAAATTGAAGAAATTCTCAAAACAAGTTAAATAATAAAAAATATGAATTTATTAGACTCAAAAACACTTACAAAAGTGTTAAAGTTTTATTTAAACGGAATAAAGTACAATTCAAATAAACAACAAAACTTATTTAATCAACTCAAATATCCAAAAATCAAGTTATTCATAAGAAATATCACCTTAAAGCCTACTTAAATTCTAATACCTCCACCACCGATGCAAACTTCAAGCAATCGTCGATCTTTACAAGAATTCCAATGTCACTTAGCCAATCTTATGTTAATACAACACCTCTATACGAACACCTCTTTGTGTCGTTGGCTGCTTCTGTTTTTATACCAGGTGACTTACAATCTTGTGCTTTGCTCATTTGCATAAGTTCGCATAACAATATCAAATTTATTAGCTTACAGAGTAATTAATTCATGTCATCCTCTTTACAATTTAATTACAACAAAATCTATTCTAACTTATAGGACCTTAAATAAAATTAAAGTGCAGGAGCGCTTTTGGGTTGGACTGCCCCTCATCAGCTGCACAGAGAAAGTGAGCATTAGAAGGAGAACCTGACAGAAGACTGGACAACAGTGAAAACAAGGGTAAATCATAATTTAAACCCCCTGACCGAAGATGGGACATCTGTGAAAACAAGAGTAAATCGTAATTTAAACCCCGGTGTCAGGGATGGTCAGAATAGAACAAACAGGTGGTGCAGATGGGATAATATGTTAGGCACACGGGGCACAGGATAGGGGGATATTTGAAACAAAAGTTTGCGTTTGCACATTAAAATAATTAGGCACACGGGGCGCAGGATAGGGGGATATTTGAAACAAAAGTTTGCGTTTGCACATTAAAATAAAATAGAGTGAAAAATTAAATACTACTATGTCGGTAATTAAACCCTACAGCAATGTAGAGCTATAGTAAAACCTTAGATTCTACAGTTCTGTTGATTAATCAGATATTCCCACGCACTGGGTATAGAATCCTTGTCCCGAGAGTTGACTAGATTTTTAACCTTGCTAAGTAGGTAAATGTTCCACACTTCTCTAAAGTTGGACCTTAACTCATAAGAACATAGCGGATCGACATTGTCAGCATTGTCCCATGAAACCCACCAGTCTTTAAAGTAGGCCGCTTGCGCTAGGGCCATGTTTTCTTTGTTGTTGCTTACGTCGTACCGATGTTGTTGCATACGTTCTTGCAGGCATCGTCGGGTTACTCCAATGTAGTAGCTTACCGTGCCGGTTATAGAATCGACTAGCTGTATCTCGTACACCCTGCACCTCTCAGAGTTAGACCTAATTTCCTTTTCATTTATGTATTTGTTGGAACACAGTGGCATTTCTCCTTTCAGAGAAGTGATAGTTGTGCTTTGCCTTGACGTAGCGGATCGACATTGTCAGCATTGTCCCATGAAACACACCAGTCTTTAAAGTAGGCCGCTTGCGCTAGGGCCATGTTTTCTTTGTTGTTGCTTACGTCGTACCGATGTTGTTGCATACGTTCTTGCAGGCATCGTCGGGTTACTCCAATGTAGTAGCTTACCGTGCCGGTTATAGAATCGACTAGCTGTATCTCGTACACCCTGCACCTCTCAGAGTTAGACCTAATTTCCTTTTCATTTATGTATTTGTTGGAACACAGTGGCGTTTCTCCTTTCAGAGAAGTGATAGTTGTGCTTTGCCTTAAATGTACTACTAACTTCACGGCACATAAGGTGCCGTGGGACGGAAAGGAAGTGCATGGCCAGAGCTTCCTGGTTGGGTGTGGTAACGTCAGTAGGAGCGTATACCGTGTTCTGCATTTTAAGTTGTTTGTTGCGGATCTTGCGAACCAAGTTGTCGAATTTGCTCCCAGGGTATCAGTGGGTTACGTAAGCCTCCCTGAGAACCTTAAGTTCTTTTACTATACCTGCTTCCTCCGTACAAAGTTTGTATGCTTGCCAGATAAGTGCAGAGATGCTAGCGTCCTTATATTTAGCTGCGTCTTTGGAACGCTCATGAATTAGGCTGATTCTACTGCTAGGTTTTCTATAGATGGAATTGGAAAATCAGTCAGTCTTCTTAGTGACATACATATTGAGAAAATGCACCTGTTCTTTATCTAGCTGCTCGAGTTGTATAGTTAGTCCAAATGGGTTGTTATTTACTCGGGCGGCAAAATCACTAGCAACTTCCTTACTTATCCCTAAATCAGAATATCATCGACTACTCACTGAGTATACCAGTAATACTAAGTGTATTGTGTCAGATATTGACCCTACAGATAAGATCAAAAGAGAGGTCCATAGAATATGTAACCACCCGGAGGCTCCGCCCTTCATCCGCAGATGCGGACAAACTTATAATGCTACCCCGAGACTTTTCAGTTACATCAAGTGCCACAAGCCTGCTCTAGAGATCCGACCCATCATCGAGAAGTACACAGCCCCAACTTTGGAGAAATCATTGGCCAAGTTCATTAAAGCCCAGATCACTGGGTACTCTCAAACCATTAATAGTTCGCTGGAATTTAAACAAAAACTCGAAGATTAGTCTGCATCCTAATGACATTCTAGTCACACTAGATTTTAAGTCTCTCTACCCAAGCCTCTTATTAGAGCTGGCCATCTTAGAGCTTAGGAACTTACTGTGCCACCCATCCACCACACCAGATGAATTTAAAATCCTTTTGGATCTTGCCCACTTTGTGTGCAAAAACACTTATTACAGATACGACGGTAGATATTTCACCCAAACTAGAGGTGCCCCTATGGGTTCCCCTATAGCCAGAGAGTTGGCTGAACTCTTAGTTAGAAAAAGTGAGGAAACTGCCGTCTATTCTGTTAAGGACACTCTCAAATTCTACACCCGCTACATCGATGACATTTTCATGATTGTGGATAGTAAGGAAGTTGCTAGTGATTTCGCTGCCTGTGTAAATAACAACCCATTTGGACTAACTATACAACTCGAGCAGCTAGATAAAGAACAGGTGCATTTTCTCAATATGTATGTCACTAAGAAGACTGACTGATTTTCCATTTCCATCTATAGATAACCTAGCAGTAGAATTAGCCTAATTCATGAGCATTCCAAAGACGCAGCTAAATATAAGGACGCTAGTATCTCCGCACTTATCTGGCAAGCATACAAACTCTGTACGGAGGAAGCAGGTATAGTAAAAGAACTTAAGGTTCTCAGAGAGGCTTATGTAACCCATGGATACCCTGGCGGCAAATTTGACAACTTGGTCCGCAAGATCCACAACAAACAACTTAAAATGCAGAACATTGTATACGCTCCTACTGACGTTACCACACCCAACCAGGAAGCTTCGGCCATGCACTTCCTTTCCATCCCACGGCACCGTATGTGCCGTGAAGTTACTAGTACATCTAAGGCAAAGCACAACTATCACTTCTCTGAAAGGAGAAACGCCACTGTGTTCCAACAAATATGCAATGAAAAGGAAATTAGACCTAACTCTGAGAGATGCGGGGTGTACGTGATACCGCTAGTCAATTCTATAACCGGCACGGTAAGCTACTACATTGGAGTAACCCGACGACGCCTGCAAAACCGTATGCAACAACATCGGTACGACATAAGCAACAACAAAGAAAACACGGTCCTAGCGTAAGCGGCCTACTCTAAAGACTGGTGTGTTTCATGGGACAATGCTGACGTCGTCGATCCGCTACGTTCTTATGTGTTAAGGTCCAACTTTAGAGAAGTGTGGAACATTTACCTACTTAGCAAGGTTAAAAATCTAGTCAACTCTCGGGACAAGGATTCTATACCCAGTGCGTGGGAATACCTGATTAATCAACAGAACGGTAGAATCTAAGGTTTTACTATGGCTCTACGTTTCTGTAGGGTTTAATTAACGACGTAGTAATATTTAATTTTTCACTCTATTTTATTTTAATATGCAAATGCAAACTATTGTTTCAAATATCCCCCTATCCTGCCCCCCGTGTGCCTAACATATTATCCCATCTGCACCGCCTGTTTGTTTTATTCTGACCATCCCTGACACCGGGATTTAAATTACTATTTACTCTTGTTTTCACAGATGTCCCGTCTTCGGTCAGGGGGTTTAAATTACGATTTACCCTTGTTTTCACTGTTGTCCAGTCTTCTGTCAGGTTCTCCTTCTAATGCTCACTTTCTCTGTGCAGCTGATGAGGGGCAGTCCAACCTGAAAGCGCTCCTGCACTTTAATTTTATTTAAGGTCCTATAAGCTAGTATAGATTTTGTTGTATTTAATTAAGGACCTAGTTGTTACTTTTATCTATTTACAATTTAATTATATACCGAACTAAACATAGATACGGGATCATTCTTATATTCTCATATTGGATCAGTGGTCAAACTTATTCAGATTAGATGATGTCATTAGCTGGGACAGCTCTTCCGGAGGGTGGATTCTGATTCCATAACACATGATTGCTAACTACTACAATGGAGAATGTGGAAGTAAGTCAACTCTTAAACTAAAATATAATACATTAGATAATATTAAAAATAATGATAAATAACAAAAGAGTATAATAAAATAAACAGAATAGGTCAGAGTTAACTTCCTCACTGACAGATGTGTGGTATTACTCAATTGCAAATAAGATTTCTCAATCTATCTCAAGGCACATTTGGAACATCATTCATGTGCAACTTGGTTACAAGAAAGTTTGCTTTAAGTGGGTTCCCTATTGACTGATTGACAAACACAAGAAGACATGCATGGGCTCATTCCTGAAGCTTTTTCAGTGTTACAAGGAACATGGTGAAGCATTCTTAAGCCAAATTGTTACAGGAGACGAGATTTGTGTGTTCCACTACACCCCAAAGAGCAAAGCTAAATCAGTGATCTGGAAACATCCTCACTTTCTAGCCAACAAGAAATCAAATCAGTTTCTTTTCTTGTTAATATTGAAACAGTCTTCCTTCTCAGTTCAAAGCTGTCATTACTGTGCTAATTTCCTCAGTCTCAGATTTGTTTTTGTTTTCTTAGAAAATTTTTGAAATCAGCTCAATAAAATACTTTATAAATGTTTGATTTTTACTTTTACTTACTTTGTTATAAATCTCTTCATATTGAATTAATTCCCTTCCAAATCTTGAGTTGCAATCCATATTTGGTTCAGTGTCAAAGAAATACTTAATTGAAAGATAAACATGACTAATAATTTTATTATTATTTTTCATCATTTATAAATTACTGTTTATGTTAATTAACAAGTATAATAATTGAATATTATATAAAAAATTAAAAATTGTGTATATATTGTACTGTACAATATATATAGAATATATATATAGAAGTTATTTTGTAATACTGATGAAACAGCTAATTTGTCATTGTTTGTAATCTAGAATATTACTAGGATCATCATTATTGTCAGTGTTAGATTTAAAACAAAAAAACCATGTTAAACTGAAATCATGCAATTCAGGTACCATGTAAATAAAGAGTTAGGTGTATAATACAAAATGTTATTTTTTAATGTTTTGGTACAGATATAAACTATTATGTAAAAAAATTATTAATTGTATTGTTGAAACTGCTATGTGATGTAGACACACAAATCTTTGATATTTCCAATAATGTTTGTGCAATATTTGATGGTTTTGATAATAAATAAGTATAGATGATCATCATGCATTTATCTGAAACACAAGAATAATTCTCTTAATGATTATTGTCATTCAATGCATTTCCTGATTTATTAATAACTAATTGCAACAAAATTCTCTTGTGCATTTTTGTCTTTTGTCTTGCTATTTGAATATTAATTGCTTCTGGAAAAATCTGTTATTACCAATCAACATAACAATGATTTATTTCTTTAAATTGCATTATGAAAAGTTCATTTTGACATCAATCAATCATAAGATACCTCCCAATTTTAAAGAAGTTAAAAAAGTAAAAAATCTACAGCCTAGAATTGAGAAAATATGGTAACCACTTACATTTTGTTTCGTTTATTAAAAATAAATTGTTTATTATGATAAAAACAAAATTACTATGTGATATATACTGTATGGTACAGCAACATCCATTTCAGATCTCATTGCATTATGTCAATTTCATAATGGTGGATGTCAATATGTTATATGGGTACTAAACTGATATATTAGAGCAAAATACATTAACCATCATCAATATGAATATCTATAATCATATAAGAATTATAATCTAAAAGTTATTTCATTATAATCTAAGAATAACCTAACAGCCTATACCAAGGGATGGCTTATAGGAGAATGAGCTTCCCTAATCCAGTGGTTTCCAAACTTTTTGTGTCCTCGCTCCCCCGTTTTTCATAAATTATTGGTATGCCCCTCATTTTCATAAGTCTAATTTTATAAATACTTTCCACTTACAATTTAATATTACAAAACAATATACCATATTTTGTTTATAATCTAAGAATAACCTAACAGCCTATACAAAGGGATGGCTTATAGGAGAATGAGCTTCCCTAATCCAGTGGTTTCCAAACTTTTTGTGTCCTCGCTCCCCCGTTTTTCATAAATTATTGGTATGCCCCTCATTTTCATAAGTCTAATTTTATAAATACTTTCCACTTACAATTTAATATTACAAAACAATATACCATATTTTGTATATATAAAGTTCTTATACATAAAAAAATATGTATTTATTATGGTGTAATAATTTTTAATACAATTAAATCTTAAAAAAAAAAAAAAACGAAAATAGTATACATGTTTAATACATAATATTTAATGTGATGGTGGACTGGTTTTTCAGCACAAATTCTCTTAAATCATTATGTCATTGAAGATATTGCTACACACAATTCTTTTTCAATCATTAAACAAGATTGATATTTTTGATTTTAAAACATCTACTGCAGAAAAACTCTTTGTATGTATTTATAACCCTTTTACTGATTCTTTTTTTCTGACATCAATTTGAATTTATTTTTTGCTTGTTTGCCTTAAAAATGATGCTTTTGTTAATTCTATTTTATTCCATTTCATAATTACTACCTAATAAAATTAATCGAAAATCTATAGTAGTAGTGAAATAATTTATTATTTCACTACTATTATAACGTACTATTATATAGTAGTAGTGAAATAATTTATTATTTCACTACTATTATAACGTACAACATTTTTCTACATCAACCACCTCAGCTAAATAAAATTAAAATTATGATCATAAGTTTATATATTCTGAATTTTTCTATATATTTTATAAAGAAGTCGAAGAGACGAATACATCGAATAGATGTCTCAGCCCAATGTTTGGTTTTCTTTCAAGTTTTGTTTTTTTTCTGTATGTACCGAATATACGTCAAGTTGGGCGGACCTATTCTTAAAATTTTAAAATACAGTATATTCGATCGTTAATGCCGCGTTAGTGTTAGTATCGATGTTAATGTAGCGTTATCATCAGAATTTTGGCATCCCCAAAATTCTGATGATAACGCGAAAATTCGCATTTTATAAAGATTTCTTGTAAGCCGCCCAATTTGATATCAAGTTGGGCGATCTACTAAAAACTGTTGATTATTTTAAAATATTTTATTGTCCATCGTTAGTGCTACCTTAGTGCAATAGACTGTTATAGTTCTAATGTTATCGACGCGTAATTTTTATAATAACTTTTTAAAAAACATCGAGTCAAATGATATTTCACGACAGAATATGATAGCTGGCGGGTGGTTTAATTATCGCCTTGTATCTGTTACCGTTTTCGCGATATCGCTATATTTACATTCTATTAGACCTATTTTTTAAATTTACATGACGTTATATTTAGGATTATTACCTTTATTTTGCAGTATGGTCTATGTCAAATTGTATTGATATACAGGTAGGCCTCGATTAGCGCGAATAATTGGTTCCACGAATTTCTCGCGCTATCCCCTTGCCATAGACTCATGCCCCACAGTTTGGAAAACACTGCCCTAATCTATATTTACCCTCTCTAAAGCCATCCTAAATAAAAATAATAATTTAAATAAAAAGCAATGTTCTTTCTATTAGACAAATCTTTTAGCCCCTTCCTACTAAATTTCTACCCCTAAAGCCTCTCCTATATAAAATATTCTGAAGTTACTGATGGAAATATGATATTGAAATTAATAACTTTTTTCTTTATAGGATTTCACATCTAAAGCTCAGCAACAATCAGATGGTCATTTTGATACAGCTTCTTATGGTAAAACTATATTTCTTGGAGATTCTGTAAAAGAAAGAGAATTGGCTGTAGCTCGTCTTTTTGATACATGTATTCTTATTGAAGGTATTTATATTTTAAAGATAAAATTTAGTTTTTAATGCATATAAGAGTTCTTATTAATTTAGTTTGTTTTGATATCCATAAATCCGTCAAGTATAGAAATTTTAAAAAAAGCACACAAATATTTAATACTATATATTGGAAATACAGGTAGGCCTCGATTAGTGCGAATAATTGGTTCCACGAATTTCTTGCACTAAGCTATCATCCTGCCTTGTATGCCAGTTTTATCACTGATTTTTGATAAATTATCACTTTTTATACGTTTTTTACTCAAATTTGTCTCAGTGCCTTTTAAAAATGGCAGGTGAAT
>AYEL01065499.1:0-21309 GCA_000484575.1 Olivierus martensii
CGCAGATAAATGCGGGAGCAATTCCGCTTGCGGATTTCCACAGTGGCGATAAGCTTCGCTTTCCCCAAAATTCTTAGTGCTGTTCCCATGTTTCATTTCGTGTAAAACAAAATGGACGCTAAACAACGAAAGATACTCACTGTTTACGAAATGATATTAACAGCTGCAATAAATGAAGAAACTGAAACAAAATCGAGAAAGGGAAAAATGTTGGATCGAAAATATTTATAAGAAAAAATACGAACAATATTTCTATGCAATTTTGATTAAAGAGAAGAGATTTAATGACAAAGAATCCCGCTATCTTGACGGTCAAGGATGCCAACACAAAATGCATAGATTTCATTGGTGGATATTATCTCAATGAATTTTACCATCGCGGAAAAGTTGAATCTATTTAGATACTGGAGGTAGCGGTTTTTACGCTGCGGTATGACGTCAGAACAGCGCTGCTTTCGTCACGCGCGTATTTTTCGCCGCGGTTCCGTGCTAGCGGGAACCAACTTTTGGTCGCAGTCATCGAGTTATGGTCGCAGTAGAGTCTCCGTATGGTCCGCCTTATTTTTGAATTTAATCATCTTTTACTTTGTTTAATATAATAAATTATTTATTTTACAAAGGCATTATTCTATTACTGTAATATCCACATATAACAGTAACCGATTAATTATTTTTTATGACAAAATTGAACATTTGTTGCCTTTATTATCTAATATATACCATTGTATTAATAAATTCCTTGACTAAATTCTTATTGTCGTATCCTAGATGACTAAAGAAAGATCTTGACTAAAAACAAAAAAAATTGTTGAATAAAAACTGGTTGGCCAAAATTTTCACGTAGGAGGTATCCCATCTTTCTTACACCTCTCTCAATTGATCCTTCCAATTTAGTGATTTTAAAAGATGTAAAAATATATTTCTAACTTTGAAGGGTAAATTCAAAAATATCTTAGGCATAATACGATACTTATAAACGTTTGAATCGCATTATTGCCACGATTTACATTAGAGTATGGAGTTAATCAAAGTGGCTTCAGGAATAAATAAATTATTATTCAATGGCCAAAAAAATTTTGCCATTTAGTGGTCTATTCTTGAAACATCGAAACCATTCCCTACACGATTTATCAGTCGGAGCATTGTCACCATAAACTTCCACAAGCATTCGATGCACTTCAGCTGCACTTTTCTTCCATATTTTCTTAAAATAATGTATGATAAACACTTTTTATTTTATAAAAAGTATTAGTACATATGAGAATTTTGACTTTGTTGAAAATTTTGTTATTTTAATAAATATTGATATGTAAATATTAATAGATTAACAACAGTTAAATATTTAAGGAAAGATATTATTTGAAAAATTAGGGTAGATAAAATATAAATTTTCAAGTTTTATTTCTATTTATTAATTTAAATGTGTAAGAACATTTATCAAGCTAATTATTACCATCTGTTTTATCAACAAAGTGTTGAAATTGTTCAACACTTGGATAGAATATGATAAAGTGTTATCATTAAACTGCATAACTGAACCAAAACTGAAGGGATAAAATTAAAAAATGATATTCTCAGATTACATTGAAAAGATGGATTTGAACAGGGGATATTTGGACAAATAGGGCTGAACAAAAGAAAATGATCACATTGGGTCTAACATATCCTAATATATTTTCTCTTTAAAAACTATAAAAGCAATGCAATATTTGAAGATCATTCAGAGTTCAAGTGAAAATCAGTAAGTTACTGAATAATAGAAATTTTTCCAAAAATTTTTTCTAATAAACCTAGATTACCATTGCTGGATTAATTAAAGAAATTTAATCTGTAATTCAATATTAATACTTAAATTATTTATTAGTATAGATTTATTTTATTATTCTGAACTTGTATTTATATGCAAAAAAATTAATAATTAAAATCCATTATTTCATACTTTAAACAAATTACCTTAATTTATATACTATATGTCATATCAAAAATTCTTACAATAAATTAATACTATGCATATTGAGGAATCCTAATATAATCTTAACATTTCAGTGTAAAAAAGCCAAATATGAATTGCTTATTGAAGAATTTTCGACATGACATAAAAGTAATTTAAAAGTATTTGTAATAAAACAATTTTTTTTAAAGTGTGAAATAATGATGCATTTAATATCTACTACTTTTTGCAGGTAAATACAAATTCAGAATAAGAAAACAAATCTATACAACTCTGAAGCAATAAAGCTATCATGGAAAAAAAGACGAATCTAAAATAATAATAATAACAATAATAATAATAATAATAAATTCAAACTAAAGTTACTTTTTTTGATATTTAAAAAAATTTCTTTGGGATTCAAACTCATATTATTTACACAGTAATCAGTTAAGCTTCACTGCAACTATTCAAATAATTTTTAATGGAATTATGATAAATACAAAAATGTCAAAAATCATTAATGTTTTAAAAAATTGGTTGTGTGTCTACATTTTAAGATTTTATCAGATGAATCAACACACAAACTGTCACTATCCTGAAACATTTCATTCAAATCAATAACACACAATCCATTGGGTCTCCTTGTCAGTTTAAGTGGAAATTATAAATAACTTAAAATATGCTAAATACTCTATAAAAGTTTATAATTTTATTTTACTTGATTATATGTTTCTTCTTGTAACTGAACCAATTCCTTTTCCTGTTGGTCTGCTATTTTTTGTATAATGTCAAAATCTTCTTGTAGTTTTGTCTAAAATTAATAAAATAAATTATATATATAATATTTTCAAAGGGTAAATTTTAAATTATTGAAATTTGATTAGAAACAGCAAATAATATAATCCATTAAAAATCTTCATTGATTGAAATGATTTATTATTATTATTATTGGATGATTGAATTAATTTCATCATAAAATATTTTTATTTATTTATAATTTATGCATAATATTTATAATTTTTTTTAATTAATTCATTGATATGGAATCTAAATATAATACTTATGTAATATATTTCTATAAATTTCATTTCTATCAATGATAATATAGAAAAAAAATTACAGAATATAAATCAAGCAATAACACTAAAAAGCATCAAATAAAAACACAAAAATTAAACAAAGATATTAAAGACAAATTGAAGTAAAGTAAATTTGATACTACTTTTAGAAACCTTTAGCAACAACATAAGACATTCACCAAACGAAATAGAAAATCAAACAGAGCCCCATGATCAGAATAATCAGTTTAAGATAATCTTACCAGCAGTTCACGATTTCGGTCATCTTTCATTTTGTTAGTCACTCCCTGAAGGCAGGAGTAAAAACAATCATCACCAAACCAATATTCAATATGTTAATCAGACAGAATAAAAAATAATTTAATAAAAGTTTTAAAAATTATATTCATTATTGTATAAATTTTTATTCCATAACTTCAGAGCAATAATTATTATAAAAAAATATATTAATTTCTAAAAATACTTATGGAAAGAAAACATTATTTCATTAATAAAAATAATCAGATTATGTATCCTGCAATAAATAAATAAATTTTGATAGCTACATAGAAAATAATACAAAATTCTATCATTGAGAGTGCACATTTACTAAAAAACAGGCAACTTAGTTGATATATCATTTTTATAAGTTATAAGAGAACAAATATAGGATAAGTTATCTGATAAACTTTGTTTATAAGGCTAATTATTTTTTGTAATATTCAAATTACAATCTTTTTATCTGCAAATAGAAATGATTTAAAATTTTACTGACTGTATATTAAAGAATAATATTTTGTAATTAAATTGCATTTGAATAATTATTATTAATGTGTTCATAAAAAACATAAGGAATGAATAAATCTGGATTTTTGCCTAGTATATTTTGAATAAATCTGGATTTTTCCCTAGTATATTTTGAAATGACTCTTGATTAGCAGTTAGTATGAGACATTTTATAATTAGATTTCTCTGTTTTATAGCAATTTGCTGCAGTAGACCTGGTTTTTTGCCTGGTGCAAATATTTATTCCAAAAGTGAATTGATTTTAAAGGGTTTAAAAATTACAAAAAGAAATTATCTATTAACTAAAAATATATCATACTGTTCTAATTTATTGAAATTTTAAAGTTAGATTATACATAGATCTTAACTTTGTTTCATTTTTTAGGGAATTCTAAAATGAGGGATCAATTTATATACAAGTAGATAGGCTTAAACTTTATTATGTTTTATTTGGAAACCTTTTATATGCCAATAATATTATAGTAATTATTAAAACAACAAGATAATTTATATCTAATATCAAATGAAGGATTACAAAGATAAAAAGATCTTTACAAAGATTAAAAAATGAATATAATAATAAAAATTTAGAAAATACTTACATGGTGATTATTTAAGCTTTCCAATTCTTTCAATAAAGTATTTATCTGTTGTTGTTGGTTATTTCTTGCAGATGTAGCTTCAATCAATGAGAGCTGTAATTCAGCACATTTTTGACATTCATTTGGTTCTGAGTGCATTTCTTGATTCTGATCAAAAATAATTAATCAAATTTTTTTAGATCTTTGTTAGTTTCTTTTATATAATGCTTTTAATGCATTATATAAATATAAAAAATACAATTCATAATGTAAGACTTCTTACTGTAAATACTAAATAAAAGTAAACTATTTATTCAAAAATGTTTTTGGCTATCCATGTAGCATTCTTCAGTTGAAATACAAATCAAAAAAGTTTCCCTTCATCTTTCCTCTTGTGGTCAAATCAGAGTGACCAGCTCCTTAAAATAATAAAACTGCAGGTGGAAGATTATCCTTCTAAGGAAACATTGGATCTATATTTCAACTTTATTGGATGTTTTTGGCTGAATTGGTTTGGTTAATTTGAAAATGTTAATCCCCTGATTAGTGTTGATATGAATATTATCTAACTTGAGCCAAGTCTGTCTGCCCAGGTTTGCCAAGCGGGCCCATGGCTAAGTAGATAGCCCGCCTGAGAGCACTAGTTTCGGCCTCGTCTGATAAAGTCTCCATAATGATCAATAAGCTTTCCGAAATGGAATTCTGCCATAGGTTGCAGTGGTCTAATTAGTTAAGGCACTATCCCAAAGATCCCGGTTCAAGTCTGGTGCAGTGGCAAAATTTTATTTTGGGAAATAATATAATAAATCTGTCAAATAACTTGAACTGGTAGTGTGTCCTTAAATATATTCTAGTACAGTTCATGTAAACATCTTTCGTAATAGCGTGTTAACCTGTAATTGGTACAATATTTTATAAAACAATTAGTTATTTTAAGGGCCTCTTTGACCAGACAGGAATTCCCCAGTCATCCAACTCCAAGGAAAACTAAAACCTCGATTAATTGTAATTAGTGAATAATGGCAACTCAACTTCATATTTTTACAGAAAAACACTAATATTTCAACCAGAGTCTGCCAATCGAGTATGAATTAAAATAATTTGTGTTAATATTATGCAAAAAAAATTACTAACTGATGATTATTTTGGAATATTACTTAATTTTAATGAAAATTAATAATATTTCTTAATCAAACATTAAAAAAATATTTTGTAAATTTCTTCAAGTTCCTCCCAACATCAAATTTAAGCAAACTAGTTCCTTAAATAATTTGAATATCATCATTACCCATTAATATGACATATAGGTTTACTCCACTTAATGTACACTTGTTTAATGTATTTTCATTATAGCATACAATTAATTTTATTAACACTTTCTGCTATAACATACTGCTGCCTCTCCTAATATGCTAACAGTGACATCTAAATTTTCACCATTCTAAATACTTTTAATACATAAAAAAAAAATGCAAGTTGTTATATATCATGGTTTTTTTTTTTTTTCATTTTTAATTATTTTGAAATCCAGATTGGTTTGATTGATGTCAAAACAAACTTTTCATTGTCTAATTTGAAGAAACAAATCATCACTATGTTGGTTGGAAATAATGATAATAGTGGTAATAGTAATCATTATTCAAAGTATATAAGATATTCAAATAATAATATGAGATATAAGAAAGCAAAATTAAAATAAAATGTGCAAAAGAAGTTTCTGTGTAGTTAATGAAATGAGAAATGCATCCATCACCCAATTATTATTGTTGGAAGCAAAAATCTTATGAACCAAATAAATGTGTTATAATCATTGACATTTCCTCACTTATTAGTAAACATCAATTTATTAATTATCTAAGGTTATGCAAATGATTTATGCTTCATTTATGAATGGTAAGGGGTATATTCCTTAAAAAATATAATAATAAGAAATAATAAATATTATTAAAATTAATAAAAACAAATTGGCATTTATGACATTAGTTAATAAAACAAAATTAATTGGAAGAATAATTAAAAAGATGATATTATTGGATTCTCACAATATTCTATTTATTTTACTAGGTTTATTTAAAATGAAATTTTATATAAATTTAGCATATAAAATTTATTCTATTTTTTATATAATCACAATTCTTTTTCAGAATAATGGAACTATTGTAGGATTCCCAGGTGCAGAACCATATAAAGGTGAAAACTTGATGTATGAGCCTTGTGACATATTAATTCCTGCTGCTATTGAGAAAGTAATAACTAAACTCAATGCAGATAAAATTCAAGCTAAGGTATTAAATTATTACTTTTATTATAACTTAAATATATATTTGATAATTGTATTAATCCAATTCTATTAAACAAGTAATAATAAAATTTAATGATTTTGTTAATGCTTGTTAAAATGTTAAAATATGAAAATTTTTCATTTTATTAGTAAAAAAATTTATAGAATCTAAACTGATTTATGTATACCAGATTATTTATGTAACATTGGATCAGAAATAATTAGTAGTAATTAGAAAACATAAATTTTAAAATAGGTTTTAATATGAAATTCTCAGATTTCATATTAAATGATAATTTCATTTTTATGATTTTCTATAAATATGAAATCATAGAAAGTCTATTAAGGAGATCAGTTAATAATTAAGACGAATTTAATTTTTAATAAGCTTATGTATCATATATGTTTCATAAGAAGTTAGAAATACTTAAGCAGACAATTGTTATAGTATGTTCCTTCTGTCAGATTTATCTCAATTGAACAATGATGTTTCATTCTTTTTTTGTCAAAAGGAACAGAGCAAGTGAAATATATCGTAGAATGCACTAAATGGAGACAGTTGTTTTATCATCTAAAAATGTATATTAATGGTGTAAATTTTTCAAAATAAATTTGTAGTAATTAGTATTGCTGTAATAGCACATAAGTATAATAAGGATCCATCCTTATAATTAAATATCAAAATTTTGTCGATTTATAAACTGCTTGCTTAATTTTTTTTAATATATTGACAAATTATATTTTAACTAAAGATAATCTAGTTTGAAAATATTTTTATTGATTAAAATTTGAAATTTAATCCTATAAAGTTCTTTTTGTGGTAGTGAATGGATATTATTCTGATAAATTAGATGAAAAGCTAGACTTAATATAAAGTAATATGTAACTAAACTAGTTCAGGAGAGCTATACATGACTTTGAAAAAATTTGGTTTAAATTAATGTTAGCAATGAGAAAACTTATGCCATAATGCATGGCAAATTATATGCAGTAAGATATGCATTAGATGAATTCCAAAGCAATGACTGATAACCATAAAAAACAATGCATATACATTTATTAAGAATTGTTATTGCTCTTATATTGAAAGATATGCATTACATAACATAACTTATCCACATTTCATTTGTAATGACATTATAAAATGAAAATAGACAGTGGAAATGTAATCTCCATTGGAAAAAATTCAAAACCCAATCATCTATTGGAATGATGTTGATTACTATGTTTTAAGAGTAGTTTACTTTTATAGTTGTGCATTTTCACGAAGATAAATATAAAGCAAGAAGTATTTCCCATTGTAAATGTAATGTTTCCAAAACCATGCTGAACTATATTAATGAAATTTCACATTCTACTATATTCATTATACAATCCAGATCTTGTTCCTAATAATTTTCATGTATTTGAAGTATTTAAAAATGCATTGTGGGGGCCAAGTTTAGGGACTCTTTACCAAAATATTTTTTCTGATAAAATTAGAAAACATATCAGCCCTTGGACTAAATGTATTAAGAATTGATTATATTGAAAAATAAGAGGCAGCTCAATAGCACTTCACCTGCTTGATCTCCACAGTACACTTTAGCAAAAATTTCAAATCCAAATTACTCGACCATAAGTAATTCAATTTTAATCAGTTTTTTTTTGTTTGGTTCATCTTCATCCCATAAAAAATTATAAATTATTTATACTTTTGACATATAAATGTATAAATCAATTTACATAATGCATACTGATATACAAACAGTGACTATCTAGGTATGTTTCTGTTAAGTCATTAAGTATGAAATGTCTAATTACCTCAAGTACAAAGTTTGATATCTGACATCTATGATATTTCACTTTGACAGTTCTTTGTTTTTTGTTATTGTGAAGGTACATCATCAGCCTTTCAGAAGCACATTTTGGTTTGTGATTATCTGTCAAATTGCCTTTTGCAGATTAAATTTTGTAAACCATAGATAAGTCAAAAATTTGCTTTATTTTTGAATATGAGTTCTGTCATGGAACTAATGCAGCACAGACAACTCAAAGTAGCAACCAATTATTTGGCAAGGATGTGGCTAATGAATACACAGTATGCCAATGGTTTGAGAAGTTTCAATCTGGTGATTTTGATCTTCAAAATGAACCATTGGGCAACCTGAGAGGAAGATGGATAATGATGAGCTGAAAGCTACAGTGGAACAGATACATCTCAAACTATGTGTGAATTAGCAGCAAGATTTGACATTACTATTCCAACAATATTAAACCATTTGAAAACTGGTATTAAGAAACTGGATAGATGGATTCAATATGAATTAAGCAAACGTCAGAAGAGAAATCATTTCAAAGCTTGCCTTTCTTTGCTGTTGCGACATAAAGGCAAACCATTTTTACACCGTATTGTTGCATGTGATGAAAAATGGATTTTTTTTCGACAATCACAAGCATTTGGCACAATGGTTGGATAAAGATGAAGTGCCAAAACACACTCTGAAACCAAAGATTCACCAAAAAAAGCTAATAGTGTCTGTTTGGTTGTCCAGTACTGGTGTTTTCCACTACAGCTTCATGAAATCTGGTCAATCAATTACAGCAGATGTCTACTATAACCAATTAGACAAAATGATGAGGGAGCTTGGGATTAAGCAGCCGAGATTGGTGAATAGAGACAGGTCAATCTTCTTCTTGAACAATGTTGGACCACATGAATAATGTTGCTCAAACTAAAGGAGCTGGACTTGGAAACTCTGTCACCCACTGTATTCCCCAGACCTTGTACCCACTGACTACCATTTCTTCTAGGCACTGGACGACTACTGCAAGGAAAAATATTTAATTCCCAATAAGCTATAGAAAATGCCTTTTCATGATTTTATCACCACTTGCTCTCCAGGCTTCTTCGTTGCTGGCATTAACAAGCTACTATTAAGATGGAAAAACTGTATCGATAGTTTAGGCACATACCAAAATTTGATTAATTTAACTGTTTCTTGTTGGAGATATAATAAATCAAACTTTCAGTTTGAAATTGGACATTTCATACTTAACTACTTGATATGATCATCTTATAAATGTTGGTGATAGTGTTCCTCATCTGGATCCTGCTCTGCCATTTTATATTATTGTCCCCTATTATCTTCTCTGTCAATTTTTTGATCTTATTGGTTTTTTTTATATTATTAGTGAAAGTACTATTTGTAACTTATACAAAAAATGACTAATATAAATTTAAGTTCACATTGGTGAAAATCTTATAGGAGCAGCATAAATATAACACACAGAAAAATACTCTAGTTATTTTGGAGTGTTTTCCATCTGGTTATATATCATGAGAAAAGGGATAGAACAATTTGTGAGATTACTGCTTCTGGCTGCCTCCTGTTTTACTATTGCTTTATTGCTTCTAATATTTCAGTCTGAAAATCGGAGTGATGCATTGGTTTTATGCTGTGATGTTTTTGCTGCCATCAGTTTTCTATTTTTGTCATATTTATCCTATCAGATTCGTCTGTTGATGGTGAAAGTATGTTATTTGTGAAATAAATACTCTTTCACAATTTTATTTACTAATTTTTAAATTAAAAAAAACTATTAAAATCAATAAAAACTGGAAATTCAGATTGATTGAATCCTGATAAACAGGATTTTACTGTACAATACAAAAAAAGCTAAACAGAAACATGTATAATAAAGTTTATTAAAATCAATTATTTTAATAAGATGAGCAAAATTGTTTTAAGTGTTCTATTAAAAATAGTTTTCAGACTGCATGAAAAGAAATGGTACATGAGCTGTAGATTGATCAGATCTACTTTATGCTAATAAACAAATTTGTATTTTAATGTGAAATTTATTAACTGAAAATAGTTCAAAATATTAAATAATTTGTAAATATAAATTTAATAAGTTTCATATAAACAAAACTAATTAAATCTCAGCTCTAGACAAAATTAAAATTAATTATCTAGAGCTGAAATTTAATTAGTGTTTTATATGAAAGACAAAATAGTATATTTATTTTTAAACCTATGGTAAAAATAATTGTGTATCTATGTATAATGCACATTTAATAAATCAGATTTAAGATACAGGAATAAACTTAGGGCATTATGGTTGATGATAAAACAATATTTTTTAGTTTTTTCAATTGTCGAATAGTAAAATAATGAAAGCATTTACTAAATGAAAACTAAAATTAAAAATTGATCTTGCAAATATAATTTTTAAATATTATTGCTAATCAACATTAATTGATGCATATTAATAATTAGTTATATTATCATTTAATTTCTTTGTTACAGCATATTGAATTTGTATTTTTTAATCAATAATTATCCTTAATATAAAGGTTATAATTATAAATTCCATTGTATTAATTAATTTTAGATAGTAGCTGAAGCTGCAAATGGTCCAACTACTCCAGCTGCAGATAAAATTTTAATAGAAAGAAATATTCTTGTTTTACCTGATCTCTATGTTAATGCAGGTGGTGTCACAGTATCATTTTTTGAATGGCTTAAAAACTTAAACCATGTTAGTTATGGGCGATTACTTTTTAAATATGAACGTGATTCTAATTATCATTTATTAGGTAAATATTGTTTTGGTTATTAAAACCGTATCTAATATGTTTTAATAAATTATTAATGTCATTATTAATATTGTCTTTAGAAAGTGTCCAAGAATCATTGGAACGACGTTTTGGCAAAGCTGGTGGTCGAATTCCAGTAGCTCCAAGTGAAGCTTTTCAGAAAAGAATTTCTGTAAATATAAAATTTTCTTAAAATTTATTTAGGGAGAAAAAATGATTTTACACTTAGAATAATTTAGTTTTAAAGGATAATTTTATTTTAACTTATATATATATAGAGATGTATATATATGTGCCGAATTGAATACACACAAAAATAATGCTTTTGATATTAAAGCATTATTTTGTATCCATATTTTTATGGTTGTTAAACAATATATTTTTATCTGTTGCATCATTAAAAAATTGATGAATTGTTGACTTTGTTCTTTGTATCAACAACTCTGCAATTTGTTTTAATTATGTTAAAATCAAATTTTTTTATTTCCTATTTCTAACTATCAAAATGTAATTTTCAATAATTTATTCAATCACGTTTTTGCAAACAATGCAATAAATCTGACAGAAAATAGAGGAAATTTAATGCATGCATAAGTATTGGTTAAACTATGCAGATAGTTCTCTACAGATTAATTTATTCTCAGAATGAACTTATAAACCAAGAATTAATATCCCATAGATATAATGTTAAAAACAGAAATTTCTTTCTGAACAATAAAATTTGATCACAGTAAAATTATTAATAACTATTGATTTTGTTGGCTTTTGTCATTAAAAAATTATTTCTCATATGTTAAAAAATTTTTAATCTTCATTAGTTTTGATAAGTAGATGATACAAGTGATCTGCTTTAGGCACAGTCTGAGAAATGAAAGTTATTTACATAATATGCTGGTAAAACCATGGCTACTTTCACTTTTCGTGCTACCATTTTAATTTTTCCATTTTGCAGAAGACGTTGAATTTTTGTTCCAACTTAATCATAATGTATTGTATTATATGGTTTAAGATGTCTTTTTATGAATATTTAGCATTTATTTTTTGCAATTAATATGCATATTTTTGATTTTTTTTTAAATATGTATTTAAGAAAAAACTTGCAAATCCAGGAACTCAAAAACCAAGAACTACTTGTATATTTCAAAAAAAAAAAAGAATTTATATTTTATGCCATTGGTGTAAGCAGTTAAAATTTTTAAAATTTGTATAGCTATCACTTTGATCATTAAATATATTTGTGACAGTTATTGCAATATACAATATAATATCCACAAATAAATATGTTTTATTAACATATTTATTTGTGGATAATATATTGTATATTGCGATATTTATATGAGAAATAATTTCTTTATTATTATAAATTTCTTTATTTATGTTTCAATTTCTTTAGATAAAGAGCCTTTAAAATAATTTTTTACTGTGTATTTTAAATGGAGATGAGATAAAACAATAGAAATAAGATTTTGATTAAAATTATTTTAATTTTTCCAGAATATTATTTGTATTTATTGCATTTAAGTTAATTTCAGTAGTATAGTTAGTTTGTGTTTCATTTGAATAAATTTCCACTATAAAGTTGCAAATGTAAACATTCATTCATCAGAAATACTTTATATCTAGTAATTCTCAACTATTGTTGTTCATTATAATACAATACAGAAGGTCTCTTTTTACACAATGATGATGCCAATTTCCTTAAGCTACTTTTCTCTTTTTTTACTTTAAGCTGTGATGATTTTTTTCATTATCTTCATTATTCTGTATTTAAAATGAAGTTATAAAAATGATAAAATTGCAGTTGTTTTTGCTTATTTCTTTAATTTTTGTTATTATTTTAGACTTTACTAATTGGAAGCAAATTTAATCCACTAGCTTCCAGTTGGGCAGCCTTACTGTAGAAGAAAAAATTTCTCATTAATTTGAACATTTGCTTATCTATTTTTAGAAATTCATTTAGATTTAACATTCTTCATCCAACATGTAGCAAGTAAATAATGTCAGTATTTTAAAGCTATTTCCATTTAAGAAACTGGTATTTTTTAGCTTGAATAATTGCTAATGAAATATTATATCATATGCTTTGTCCTTTAGCAGGCCTGGTCAACTCACTATCCACTGCATTCTTTTATGCCACTAACACCAAAGTTTCGCAATCTTTTTTTCACCCATGGCACATAAAAATGTTACATAAATGGCAAGCCTGTATTAATAATCAGCTTTTATATGAACAGTAAATAAAATATAACATTGTTTTATCTAATATATGACTCATGAAAAACTACAAGTTCCCTTAGTGGTCACAGAATAATTTTGATTGGCCAGCCCCTTCATATTATTTTAGTTTAAGTGTAATTTATATGGAAATTATTAATAGAATTCTAAATTTAATTATTAAAATCAGGGTGAGTTATACAAAAATATTGAAGAAAATATAAGTATCTAAATTAAAAATATTCCATTTATTTTTTAGGGTGCTTCAGAAAAAGATATTGTTCACTCAGGGTTAGATTATACAATGGAAAGATCTGCTAGGGTATGTATATCACAATTTTAAGTTTAATTAAAATTATTTTAAATATATTTAATATATTCATTTTTTTTAGGCAATTATGCGTACTGCTATGAAATATAATCTTGGTTTGGATTTACGTACTGCAGCCTATGTTAATTCCATTGAAAAAATATATAGCACTTACAGAGAAGCTGGATTGACTTTTACATAAATAATTGTATTCTTTTTAAATGATGAAAATTTAGTAGAGTAGATAAAAGCAATGAAAGTCCACTCTCATATGCTTTGTTTCATCCATTTTAAGCCTTATTTTAGAAATTAATTAGTGAAACCTGCAAAGTCCTTTGTACAAACTGCATAATTCTCTTTTGCTCAGTCATTTTCATATAAATTATATATATATAAATATATTTAAGAATTATACAATAACTATTTAGTGTGAATATGTGGAGTATTTTGTTTGATACATGTAGAGATTTTTTTAAACTTTGTGTTAATGCTTTTGTAAAGTTCAAAAACTAGTGTAGTGCAATCAGGAAGAATTTGTTGAAGCTGTAATTCCTATATTAAAATGGCATATAATAAAATGTTTAAAAAATTTAAGAAGTTAAGATTTAAGATCTTTTTTTTTTGTTCTGGAATATCTGTTATTTTTTACTAAAATAAAAAGCAATAAGTTGAATAATAAATATTTACAAAAGGATTTCAGACTCTTTGATATATTGTCAAAAGGTTTTGATGAATCTGTTCTTTGGAGAGTTCACTTCATAATTGAGATAATTTTTCAAATTAATTGATCTCAATTTTTTATAACCATTTTATATTAACAGAATTATGATGTATCCCTTAATAGTTTTCAGTTTGTATAAAAGATATTTTACCCAAGATTGAAACTGCCAATCTGTATTGAGTCATGGAACCCTTTTATATCTGATACTGAAATCATATTTTGTAACAATATGATAAGTTTTATATGAATTTGTGTGTCGATTTTAAGTTTTTACTGTAAGCTAATTGTCAAGATCCAGACTTCTGGGCTGCTTCTCTGTAAGATTCTTTTATTAGGCAAGCCTCTGTATTTTCATATTTCTCACTCATTGTATTTAAATATTCTTATGTTTTGGTTGTATTTTTAATTGTATGCATATTTGTAGAACAACATTAAAGTGATAAATGATATTTTGAATTATTAATATATTAATGCAAAACTCTGTTAATGTTATAAAATCATAATATAAAATAGTAAATTGTAATATTGAATGTAGAATATTGATAATTTTTATATTATTATAAAGATGAAATAGAAGAGATTTTATTAATAGTCTGGACTCATAATAAAGTTGACAATGATTTTTTTTTATTTTTATGTCTTTAACAATTTTGTTTTACTTATTAAATGTATACTACAGAAAAATTTTATAATATGACATTAAATCTCTCAACTGTTATGGGCTTTTTTGCAAACTATACAAACTTACTTTCATTTATTCAAAATTTGTGTGGAATATATGCTGTTTATTTAGTGCATATATATATATATGTATATATATCAACGTAATTAATTTATGTATGTTACAGTAAAAGTGATGATTGGTGATTATGCATAATTAACAATCATCTTGTCAAGTTTGATAAATTTCACTAAATTCCTCACTTTTACCAGTGATTGTGTATAATTCTCAAGTGAATTTGATAAATATCATTGAATATATTATTTTTAAATTGATTTTTCATAATTTCATAAATCTGATAAATATCATAAAATTTCCCAATTTTTTTGTTTTCAATAGTTTTCTCAAGAACTATGTAATCAGCGAATGATATGGGAAGTTCATCTCTGCACAAATGATCAGGTGCTATAGGGGCTCCATAACTGGCAGTTTTGTTTCTTGCATGTTAATATCATCTCCAGTTTGCTTTGTTCCTTTATACCCATAATTTGTTGTTTTAATAAAGTAACTTATGGATTTAAACAAATTTTTTATAAAATCGTAGCAGTAAATATGATAAATTGTACTTAATTAAATTTATGCATAATCATCAATTTAGGATAGTAATGTCCAGTAAATTTGATTAAATGTGATTCAACATATTTACCACTATGAATTTGCAAGTATGCATAATTGTGGCTGGATGGCCAAGTGGTAATGCTGTTGCTGTGCCATGCAGGAGGACCCTGGTCTGGTCCCGGATTTTTTTTGGGGTATTTGGCCCAGCCTGGTGATCCCTGTCCTTCTCCATCCAGCCCCCCTCCACGGGTATGGGTGCAGCCCATGGTTGGAACTAGCCACAGCCCCTTAGTAATCTCCCTGATTGGAAAGGGGGTGTAAATTATGCAAAAAAGAAGTATGCATAACCACCAGTAAATGTAATTAATTTGCAATATATGAAATAAATTTATCAAACTCACCGAAATCATTGGTGATTATGCATAATAATTAGCAATTATGCATAATCACCTATATATATGTTATGATAAAATTTTCACCTTTACAGAGTAATATAAACCTCATCTCTTTAATAGTTAATACCGATACTTGGTGGCCGCCATTATTGCTGCTGGTGACTTTCAGTGAGCTCCTATAATCTATCTTATTTATATTTTCATCCAACTAGAAATATAAAGATTTGTGAAAATTGGAGTAATACTAATATTAAAAACTCAAATCAAAACAGTTTAGTTAATAAAGAACAGTACAATATAAGATTATAAAAAAATTTTATATAAGATACGAGATATATAAAATTTTATATTACAAGATATATACTTGTGAAGATATATAAATTTATATGTATATAAATGTGTGTAAAATGTCAGAAAAAATAGAATGAATAATGAATTTATAGAATAATTTTATATTGAGATAACGTTTTATCATTTGAAACTTTTATACTCAAAAGTAATGAGTATTGTATCTGTTGTTGTATACTCAATATATGTATTGATTTTTATATAATTTTAACTTAAATAATTTTGTAGTTTATAATAATAAAAAAACATCATAATTTGTAAATGAAAATAATATAGTTTTAAACTATAAATGTAAAGTTGTATTTATGAAAATAATTTCATATTTTTATATTTAATTAATAAACAATTTTAACATTGTTAACTTAATGTTGTTAATTTGTTTAATATCTAGTTCTTAATATTTTTAATGAACAAATATAACGTTAAATAAACAAAATTATAGTGATTTATAGGTATTAATCCATATAAAACAAAATAAAAGAGAGTTGATTACAATATTATTGTTCAGAAATTTATATGGGATTTATATATTTTAAATGTAAATTAAGCCTAATTTACATAGCATAGTACATAAAAAAAATGATATTTTTAATGAACAAATATAACGTTAAATAAACAAAATTATACTGATTTATAGGTATTAATCCATATAAAACAAAATAAAAGAGTTGATTACAATATTATTGTTCAGAAATTTATATGGAATTTATATATTTTAAATGTAAATTAAGCCTAATTTACATAGCATAGTACATAAAAAAAATCATAAACTTTCTAATTTGAAATATTGAATATGAATAAATGCAATATACAGTGGTGCCTCACAATTTGACACTAATCCGTCGCCGAAGTAATGTTGAAATCAGAAACTGTCAAATTGTGGGACAATATTTCCCATATAAGACTATGTAACTAATCCGTCGCCGAACTAATGTCGAATTGAGAAACTGTCGAATTGCGGGACAATATTTCCTATAGTTAATTCGTTATCAATCCCCATCCCACTCTATTAACAGGTGAGGTGAGAGAGATACACTATATTATTTACTTTATTACAGTGTTTTACTATTGTATAACAATATATGTATTTTGTACTAAATTACAAAATACACTATTTTATACACAGCACACAATTTATTAGCCCTTGAATGTTGGAATGAAGTCTTCCAGCAAACACCCTAGCACCCATAGTCCTCTCTCTGTTGTAAAACATTGCCACAGTTGTCCTAGGAATGCTATACACGAGTTACATTTTAATTGTTCTACCTTTCTGCACTTTATCTACAATTTTTTTCTTTATGTCTTTGCTCAATCGAGTGTTCTTCTTTTCGGAATTATACCTCTGGTCAGTTCTCTTTCAACCCATCCTTACATTTCACTCAAAAGAATAATAATAAATTACAATTTTTTTACTTTCTGAAAAATGTAGAATTGAAAATTAACACAAACAACATTTTTTTACTTTCTGAAAAATATAGAATTGAAAATTAACACAAACAACACGGGCAAACATCAAAGTAGCCCAAAAACTACTGACAAATAGCAAATGAGGTAAATACCAAATTAGCCCAAAAAGAACTGACAAATAGCAAATGACATCAAACACCAAAGTAGCCCAAAAAGAACTGACAAATAGCAAATGACAGAAAATACCAAAGTAGCCCAAAAAAGAAGTGACAAATAGCAAATGTCATCACACAATTCCATGCACGCGAATGCGCCAACCCACAAAACTCTAATGTCAAATGGTGAGACCGTCGAATTGCGAGGCACCACTGTATATAATATCTTTGTATATGTTATGATCAATTTGTGAAATGACTGGGCACTTCGCTTATTGGACGAAGTGTAATCCGAAACATGAATGTAAATCTATTCTTTTCGTACACGCATGCGCAAACCCGCAAAACTCAAATGTTGAATTGCGAGACCGATGAATTGCGAGCCACCACTGTATAATGTTGTTATAAAATATCCAAATTTATTTGTACATAATATATTACTTAAATTTAAAATATTAATCTAATCATTATAAATCATATTCAACTAATCCAAATGTTTGAGTTAACAAAAGATTTGTTTATATAAATGATATTTATAATTCACTTATTATTACTGAATTATTTTAAAATTTATTCTAATTACATATTTCATTTTCAAGAACATATCCCTGAAACAACTAAAAGTCCTTGCCCTCTTTCTAACTGTGATCAGCTACAGTGTCCATTTGGTAAAGAAGAGAAAGTGGATGACCAGGGTTGTATTTATTGTCGATGCTCTAATCCTTGTGAGGTAAAACAATTTTTATTCAATATTTCTAATTTTGAATGAGTATATATAACACATTATGATAGCTAAATATATTTCACAATTCCATGTGTGCACATGTACCAATCTGTGAAACTCAAATGTTGAATTATGAGACCATCGAATTGCAAGGCACCACTGTATTATTAAAATATTCAAATACAAAAAGCTTAATAGCTAACAACAAGGAAATATTTTTTAATGAGCGTAATTATATTTTAGTACTATTTATATACAGACATATCTTGCAATAACAACAGATACATTTCAAACCACTGCTGTAAAACAAATTACAGCCCTTTTTTCATTTGGTAGTCATATAAAAGCTTAAAAACATATTTACACTATCATTCATTGAGTGCCAATAGTGCTAGGTCAAAAACTTTGTTGGATGGTGGCATAGCAAAGCATTTGCTTACCATCTTGGAGAATTTGAGTTCTGGGTTCAATTCTGGGTCACATAACTCCAGTTTTTTAGGATTGAAAAGTGCCATATTAGTGATGCACTGCAAAATGAAGCATTATAAAGCAAAGTATATCTGTAATTTTCTTTGTATATAAATAAAAAAATTAATTTACAATATCATTGATAATCATATTATCTTTGTTTATGATTTAACATAAAAATTACTGAGATTTCTCAACATCTTAAGGAAAAACAATATTATTGGTTTATTTTTTGAAATTTAAAATTACCTTTTAAAATTATATTATGAGTATAATTTTAAAAAGTAAGTTTTAAATTTCAAATATTTATTTATAATGAATATTTGAAATTTTATATATTATTCATAATAAAATTGATAGTTCTAGAGAATAGGATATATGTGCTAAAAAAAATGTAAAATATTTGATTATACACTCAGCCTTCGATTTACACAGTAGATACGTTCCTTGAAAAATCGTGCAAATCGAAACCGTGTAAAACAAGTGCAGAATTCGTACAAAATAGAAGGATATGTTCAATAAAACTGGAAACCGTGTAAATCGATCTAAAGAAGATAATGAAAAGTTGAGGATATGTTCTTTATAACCATGTAAAATGAGATAAGGATTAAAGGAAAAAAAGAGGATTGGTTCATTAATTTTTAGAGACAATGTTTATACTTTTTCAATTTATTTTTGAAAATGAAAACATAAACATTAATTAACATTGAATACGGTACAAAAAAAATTAACAGTATTCCGTACAAATAAAAACAATAAAAGAATTCAAACATAAATAGGCGAGCTTCAAACAATAAAAGAATTCAAACATAAATAGGCAAGCATGAGTTGAGTTTAGTTGAACTGCGAGATTTGGACAGTAAAAGTTAATAGTGAGCGATAAATTGTGAAAGCGAAAGTGGACTAAGAACTGTGAGTTATTCTGAATTAAAGACCTATATTAGTATTGTATGAAATAATTATCGGATTTTATATCGAATTTAGTTGTAGTGAAACAAGATTATTTTGTTTTGTGTGAATAAATTGGACTATACGATGTATTCACTCTTTATTAATCTCTACGATCTCGTAAACCCACAAAACGATTTACTCTTTATTAATCTCTACGAACTCATAAACCCACAAAACGTGACAATATCTTTTAATTTATAAATGGCATAATGCAAAACAATCAAAATAAAATCACTAATCTCTACGAACTCGTAAACCTACAAAACGTGACAATATGATACTCTTCTCTACAAACTCGTAAACCCACAAAACGTGACAATATGATACTCTTTCTCTACGAACTCGTAAACCTACAAAACATGACAATATGATACTCTTTTAATTTATCAATGTTATAATGCAAAATAATCAAAACAAAACCCAAAAAAAATTTTTTTGTTTTCATTTAAAAAACGTATAAAAGCGAAACCGTGTAAATTGAGTGCTGTGCAAATCAAGAGCTAGGTGTATTTAAACTTTGGGATAGTTCCACAGTTGCACATAAAGTATAAAGTAATGATTTACACAACTTAAAAGATATAAAATTTAATAAAATCTAAATAAAGAATAATAAAATAAATACAATTCATTATCAGCTGTGCTTAATTTTTTAAAAAGTTAGAAATTTCTTCTTTGTTCAATCCATTTAAGCAAGCATATAATAAATTTTTAATTCATCTAATAACATCTTTGACATCAGATAGCCTTATTATACTATAGTAAAAATTTCAGAAGAGACAAAATTATTTTATCAGAGTGGTGTAAATTAAAATAAACACAACTCAAAAGCCAAATAGTAAGAAAAACCGTTTAATCAAAAAACGTTTTCGGCTATCCACATAGCCTGCCTCAGTTATAATACACAGATCAGAGAAGTTTCTCTCCCTCATCATACCAAGTCAGGAACCAATCAGTGACCGGTTCCTAACATCAACAAACTCCAGTTGGACAGTCACCAATCAAATACATTAATACGAAAACCCGACAAAACGTTTACAACTAACATTACGATAAAACATCTTTACAACATATAAAACATTTTACATATAAACCATATATAGTACATATAAAACATTT
>AYEL01065500.1:0-10903 GCA_000484575.1 Olivierus martensii
GCGCCACGCCATTCAGCTTAGTTTGAGGTTCAATTTACGACGTTTCTTGAGGTTTGCGACCCCAAGTGTCTTATATCATTTTAATCGCCTGAATTTCGTCTACATCGTAGTGTAGTTTTTTTGAAGGAGATAATTTACACCCTGTATAGAAAAGCTTGCCTGCGAAGAGCTGAAGTTTTTCCTTACAAGATGATCCGAGTCCAACAATTTATTCCAAACCATGTGGAAACGTCGGCCGGATTGGCCGCGTGGAAACGCTTCGGCTTTCGACTCTGGAGGACCCGGGTTCGAGCTTGCCTGCGAAGAGCTGAAGTTTTTCCTTACAAGATGATCCGAGTCCAACAATTTCTTCCAAACCATGTGGAAACGTCGGCCGGATTGGCCGCGTGGAAACGTTTCGGCTTTTGACTCTGGAGGACCCGGGTTCGAGTCTCGGATCCCACCTCTTGAAAATATGGGGCCCGGACCCGGCCGTCGATCCCCGTCCTCAATAATCCGGCTGATCCCTCCGCAGAAATGGGCAACCTGTTAAGGGTTTGTTTCGCCCCTCCACATAGTATTCTACCAGAATGAAGTGTGGCGTCATCTGTTGACAAAAGAACCATGCGGAAACTCGCTTGCACTTTTTCTTATCTGTTCCTATCTCAGATGGAAGTGGAGGATGTATGGCCTTGAAATCCTATGGAGCGATGAGGTTCATTTTTATCTCATTGGCTCTCTCACAGAGCCGGCTCAACATAAGAACGAGCAGAGCACCCGCTCAGGGCGCCATATTAAGAGGCACCAAAGGGCGTTGGAGCATTTTGTATATTATTATTATTGTAGTAAGACATAATTTCTATACATAATTTAAACGGTGAGCGGACTGGACAGACACTCAATCCGCTCTTCATCAAAATTAAAGACTTGAGGGGCGCAACAAATTTTTCGCTCTGGGCGTTAAAACCTTCAGAGCCGATACTGTTCTGTCAATACACACAATTGTCGAATTTAACTACTGAGAAGCCTTATATGTGCAACGTCGCGGTTTAGGACGGATGCAATACTATCTACTTATCAGCTAAACCTAACGGCTAGCGACATTCTTTTGTTAATAAACTCCGAAGTGAGCCCAAATGTCCTTCTGGTGAAGATTGATGATAAAAAACTGTTTTCATGAATAATTCATTTTATTAATATTAATTTTTTTGTAGCAAATATAATAAATAAATGATATTACATTAAATCATTTTAAATAAAAGATGAACAATGGTTCATTTAATGTAAATATTAAATATCGAATTTAAGCAAAGTTTTATGAACGAAAGAGAAATATTCTAAAAAAAAAAAAAAAAATTAAGTTTTTGTTGAGTATTCCGTTAAGAGGGCGCTTGGGTTTGTCCCCGCCAAATTACGAGTTCCGTCGTTCATTCAAAAATGATTGTTTTTCTGTTTTGACATATGTATAAAGAAAATTAAAGATTAGCTTTCTTCGTAAGTTATTTATTAGTAAGTTGTAGCATTTTAGATTAACTGATATATATTTAAATTAAACTAGATGGCTGAGCGGACAAACTACTTGTTCGACACCATCGAAGGGTTTTAAACAGTCTTGATTTTTTTAAATAAAAATAGATTTACATGAGATACCGTTGACAGATCATTGTTCATTAAGGCCAATAATATGTCTTTCAGGATCCTAACTAACATACAAAATGTCTATCAATGCTTCGACTGCGGAGAGAAGTATATCTAACAGAATTGTGAAAAATGTTACTAATTCTCCAGTCTGTTTATCAAGCATCAGAGATAAGAAAGCATTGAAACAAGCTACTGGAACAAAATCTAAAAGAACTGATGTAATTAATACTCCTCCTGGAACAAATGGTGCCAAAAAGCTAGAAAATACCCCGCAAAGTTGTGTAAAATCTGCATCAAATAAATCTTTGACACCCAAGCAATTAATGGGGAAGAAGAGTGAGTTCAGACGAAAACCTGATTGTTATAATGCCAGCCCAAGGCAAATTTATACCCCAAACAAAAATGATAAGATTGTTTCCAAAAGCAATAATAAAGAAATAAAAAATAAACAAGATGATTTATCAGTAATGATGAAATCACCCAATTTGGATATAAGTAAAAATAATAAACAAATTCTTCAAAATAAAAGTGAAATTACCAAAGTAAAATCAAATATTTTATGCTCCCCACAAATAAGAATGAGTCCTGCAAACAAAAATTCTTGTAAAAATCAACTTGCTGTGGAAACTGCAAATACTCCTGAAGCCAGCATTGCTGTTTATGACATCAAGCCTGATCAAGGTATTTGTAATATTTTTATGATACATATGAAATAATATAGATTATTGTTTATAAAATTGGAATAAATTAATCTAATAAATGAATTTTCTGATGCAGTGGAAGTTCAAGATTATGCTTTATCTGTTATATAACATAAATTATAGTGTATGATAATAGGAAAAACTAAATGCATTTACAAGTAAAACAATTTATCATCAGTAACCAACTTTAACATTTTAAAATATGAAAATGATATGAGATTTTCATTCATATACAGATATCATAGTTCCCTTGCATTGTGAAGTAGAAAAAGATAGAACCTACCTTTCACTTGAAAATTCCTAGTATTGACAAATATTTCTATTACTCTTTGTACAAAACCATATACAGTTAATATATAATATAATGTACAGTGGATGATCGGTTAATGAACATAATCTGTTCGAAGACAATATTCGCTACTCGAATTGTTCATTAACTGATTATCGATTTACCGTATATTTTTATGGGAATTTGATTAATTCATTCTGGAGACACAAAAAAAATAAGTAATTATATAATTTCTTACTATGTTTATTTTTATGTAATAACAGTAATATATGCATACATTATCGAAGACAATGTTCGCTACTTGAATTGTTCATTAACTGATTATCGATTTACTGTAGATTTTTATGGGAATTTGATTAATTCATTCTGGAGACACAAAATAAATAAATAAATAAATAAATAATTATATAATTTCTTACTATGTTTATTTTTATGTAATAACTGCTTCAACGAGCCAAGCCCAGATCCCTCCTGAAAAATTGGAGGAGTGGGACACCCGGATCCTCTAGAATGGTAAGCCACAGCTTTACCGTGCAGCCATCCAGCTGACCTGTCATTCTGTCAGTCCGCGGGTCCCACAATTTGTTCTGTGAAGTGTTCGTTATCCGAACATATGTTCGCATGTTTATTTTCTGTTTGTTAGGTATTAAAGAATCTGTCCAATGTCAATTGCTTTTCTTCTTTTTTCAGGATTTTTTGGAAATAATTAATAGCATTGTTGTTGTACAGATCCCCAAGCCTATTGACTTCAACCTAGTATGGGTGCCATTCTAAGACCAAAAAATTGTAAAATCTCTTACCTTTATTAAATCTTTGATTTGTTCTAAGTTGTTTCCGAGTTCATTTTAATTGGGAAAAACTAGTATTCTCCCATCCTTAGCCATAAGTCCATGAACTCGCAAGGCTTATGCCTGTCATTCCATTAGGTTAGTTAAGCCACCATATCCTTATGGGATATTTAATAGCATTGTTGTTGTACATCCCCAAACCTATTGACTTCAACCTAGTATGGGTGCCATTCTAAGACCAAAAAACTGTAAAATCTCTTACCTTCTTTATTAAATCTTTGATTTGTTCTAAGTTGTTTCTGAGTTCATTTTAATTGGGAAAAACTAGTATTCTTCCATCCTTAGCCATAAGTCCATGAACTTGCAAGGCTTATGCCTGTCATTCCATTAGGTTAGTTAAGCCACCATATCCTTATGGGATATTTTTATCTGGCGGTGGCCACTTATAGAGCCTATCACAGGCTGACCAACATCCATGATAGGGTCAACTGGATGGCTGAAGTTGGGGTTCAACAGACCAGGCCTGGATCCCTCCTGAAAATTTGGAGATGTGGGATCCAGATTTGAACCTGGATCCTCCAGAATAGTAAGCCTACAGCTTTACCATGCGGTCATCCAGCCAATCTGTCATTCGTCAGTCCACAGGTCCCACAGTTTGTTTTGTGAGATGTTATTGGAGATGTGGGATCCAGATTTGAACCTGGATCCTCCAGAACGGTAAGCCCACAGCTTTACCATGCCAATCATCCAGCCAATCTGTCATTCGTCAGTCCACAGGTCCCACAGTTTGTTTTGTGAGATGTTTATTATCCCAAATATGTGTTCGTTGTCCGAACATAAAAATCTTTCACGAAAGTGTTCTTTATCCAATTTGTTTGTAATCCAAACTGTTCGTTAACCAATCATCCACTGTATATGTTACATACACTAATATATAATGAAAATATGTATTAGCTGCATCTAACCTGCTTCTAATATCTATTAATTTGATTTCAGATTCCATTTAATATACCGTATTTGCCGGCGTATAAGACGCACCCTCTTTTTTATACACATTTTTGAAGGATTAATATCTATTAATTTGATTTCAGATTCCATTTAATATATATAGGTATCCCTTCTATAACATGGTAGGATAAGTTCCTGGAAAACACCTTGTTGTGTGAAACTGTTATATGAGACCTGGAGCCAATAGTATCCCTTCTATAACATGGTAGATAAGTTCCTGGAAAACACCTTGTTGTGTGAAACTGTTATATGAGACCTGGAGCTAATAAAAGGAGAGAGATGTTCTAAAACCAATTAAAAACAAATTATTTTTTTTAATTCACATAAAATTAATATTTATTAAGAATATTAATAACACAAAACATAAAGAAAGAAAATATATACAGGAAAACCAGTGCTGGTGTCCACCTGAGCTAGGTGGCCAACCTGCAGGGCGTCTCCACCTTAATATCCATCCAAGCATATTGCGGGATTTTTAAACTGTGTAAAATGGCCATCTATGTTGCATGGTCATAGCCAGTGATATTTAATTTCAACACCTTGTATGCAACATCTAGGTGGCCAGCAAATCGTGTTTTAATCAGAAATGCCAGATGGGTTCTAAATCTTCTATCAGCTGAGCATTCTAAAGTGAAAAAATCCCAAAAGCACACATTAATTAGTGATTTCTTTCCTTAGATTTAATTGACAATGTGAAATTGTGTCATAAGCTTTGTATTTTAAACTTTGATGTTTAATAAAGAAATTTGTAGCTAACTAAATCTGATGCCTAACCTGTGCTTGGTGACCACAATCTCAGCCACCAAAAGCTGGCTACCTAGCACACATATAGGCTGTAAGACCCTAAAAAACAATATAAGTAAAATAAAAAGAAAAAATATACAGCCTATATAACATTCATTTAATAATTATATCTTCCTCATTACTCGTAAAATAAAAAGAAAGAAAAAATATACAGCCTATATAACATTCATTTAATAATTATATCTTCCTCATTACTGTTTCATTAAAACAAGAACATTTTTTTCTTTCAGAATATCAACTTTACTTTCTGAACTTTTTTCTGCATTTAAAATTTGTGTATCTTCTGTTCTCTTTACAAAATCTGTAATCTAACCCACTACAACCTGCTAGAAAGCAAAAATTTATGAATAAGAAAGTTTTTCTTCTTTCAAGAACTTTGAAGCTATCCTGTTACACTCACAAAAATGCACACAAAAAAGAAAGCTCTAAACAGGATAAATACTTTATTAACAGAAACGTTTTCGATCTTATCAGTAGGACTACAACCTGCTAGAAAACAAAAATTTATGAATAAGAAAGTTTTTCTTCTCAAGAACTTTGAAGCTATCCTGTTACACACACAAAAATGCACACAAAAAAGAAAGCTCTAAACAGGATAACTACTTTATTAACAGAAACGTTTTCGATCTTATCAGTAGGTCAACTTCAGCTAAGGTTGACCTACTGATAAGGTCAGAAACGTTTCTGTTAATAAAGTATTTATCCTGTTTAGAGCTTTGTTTTTTGTTGTGGTTTTTCTTTTCTTTCGCATTTCTCTATTGAAGAATAAAAACTTATTTTTTGTCCAAGAACTGAACATTTGGAACACAAAATACTCAATTGCTACCAATCAACTCGATTTTAAATGGAAATTGAAAATAGACTGCATATTGTCCCTCTCATGGCAAATTAGTGAAATTGCATTTATGATTAATTTTAGCAAAGTATTTCCCAATGATTGCATTTTGTGTGTGTATTGCCCTAGTATGAATTTACAAAAATTAATGATAATGTTTTGTGATGTAGGAGAGTAAACATAATTTTCTAAATGTGTCAAGTAAGTGCTGTATTTTATGAGGATTTCTGCAATTTTAAAATAGTGTTAGAGTGAAACCATGTTATAGGATGAATCCTGTACTATCCTGTACTATCATATAATATACATATAGTAATGTATATTTAATCTGTATCAAGTAAGTGCTGTATTTTATGAGGATTTCCGCAATTTTAAAATAGTGTTAGAGTGAAACCATGTTATAGGACGAATCCTGTACTATCCTGTACTATCATATAATATACATATAGTAATGTATATTTAACAATTATCATGAAATAACTAATAAAGAATTTATAAATTATGATGTGCATTTATATAAATATCTGTCCACTAAAAAACTGCTTAATCAGTTTTTGATATATATATAATTCTGAAAATAACAAAATAAAAAATAACAAAAAAGATAGCAAATTTGTTTTTATAAAGTTTATATATATTTATAAAGGTAACCTCTCATTTTGTGTAAATTAAAATATTAGATTGTTGGAAATTACAAAACTAGATATAATGTAAAAAAATTTTAAAAACATTTTTCTTGAAAATTAAACTTCTTTCTATACTTTAATTTTATTTATTTTATGAAATATATATCCTGTATATCTTATATAAATATTATATAATCATATACAGTATAGTGAGCAGCCTTTTTGAAATGTGGGCCAAATTAAATAATGAAAAAAATATTTGCAGGCGCACTTTAATTTTATTTATTTTATGAAATATATATCCTGAATATCTTATATAAATATTATATAATCATATACAGTACAGTGAGCAGCCTTTTTGAAATGTGGGCCAAATTAAATAATGAAAAAAATATTTGCAGGCTGCATTATAAAGCATATATATATTATTTAATTATTATTGATGTTATTACAAATGCTGTCAAGAAATTGATTATATTTAACCATTAATTATTATATAGGTTGATTCATTAAACATTTCAACTTTAAATACCATATTTATCAACTTATAAGTTATACTTTTCAGAATGATTTTTATAGCATTTCTTCTAAAATCCTGTAAAAATCACTCTTTGTCTTACAAGCTGAAAGTGATAATCTTAACAGATAAGTGGCTCATGCAAAAATTGAAAAGTCATATAGTGATAAAATGCAGTTAATGGATAGTTTACATTAATTAAATATTAATCTAAAATTAAATTAAAATAATAATTTAATTTTTAAATTTTTAACTAAGAGAATTTAATTACTTAAGATGGTGATTTCTTGAGCTGAAATTATTTACTTATTGATTCTTGTGGTAAATATAGAACTTTTGTATTTTGGTTTTTCAAAAACCAATTACAAAAAAGATATATAGTGATTCTTTATTTCTATACTTGCTTCCTGACAAACTCTTCTGTGATTTCATCCCCATAATTATGAGTTATGTTTATACAAAATTTCAGTTTTCTACCTCATCCAGAACTTGGAATAATTAGCATATCATAGCATATCACACTATCTAATGATATCAGTATGGCTATTCCAATAATTATAAGCTGTGTGCCTATATAAAATTTCACATTTTTATCATATCTGGAACATGGAAATATAATTGACATATTGTATAAAAGTATATTGTTAGTAATGATGATAATATATATATATAAAATGCATAAAATATTTTATTTTATATGTTTTTTTATAGAAAATGAATCAAAGGAATCATTAAAAAGAAGACAAAATTCTTTTAATTTAAAAGAACAGTCACCTCTTTTGCCAAAAACAAATAACTATAGATGTGAATTCAAGAGTAGTCATCTTAATAGTACTGTATCTGTTCATGTTAGAGTTAGACCTTTTACAAATAGGTAACAATATAGAAAATGAATCAAAGGAATCATTAAAAAGAAGACAAAATTCTTTTAATTTAAAAGAACAGTCACCTCTTTTGCCAAAAACAAATAACTATAGATGTGAATTCAAGAGTAGCCATCTTAATAGTACTGTATCTGTTCATGTTAGAGTTAGACCTTTTACAAATAGGTAACAATACTTTTATATAGCTTTAATTTTTGCAACTAAAGATATATTAACAAATTGCATACTAGTAATATTTTCATTTCATCTATTGTTACTTTTAGTTTTGTAATAATTTCATAAATCATAAAAATTTACAAAAAATTCTATATTGACATCAAATTCTTTTGAAATTCAAAAAATATACCAGAAAGTTGGCTCTCAGTCTGCAAAACTTCTCTCTTTCATATTTATTGGAGATTTGACTATGTTTGATTATATAAATTAGAAATTTTATCACTTTTTTCTTCTATCTATAAAATTATAGTTTTTCAAATTTTATTGAATTTTAAAGTTACAATGCTTTAGACAAGCAAAAATTCATCAAATATTAATAGTGAAAATTTTCAGAATGATTTAATAACTTGATAAATCTTCATTCTGAATAATTTTGATAAAAATCAAAGTATATAGATAGTACTTGACTTATGATTATGTTCAGTTCGAACCTCATTGTTGTAAATCAAAAATGCCCAAAATTTATGGATTGCCTACTATCAATATTATTGTAATAAACTTAATGAACACAAAAATACAATAATCAGACACAAGAAAAAAAAAATGCTCTTTTTGTATATCAGAACTGCTATTCAGAGATTCAAACCTTTGTTATTTGAATTAGCCAATCATAGAATTTATCATTTACATGTTGTAAGTCAAAGACTGTGTGTATATGAAATGGAAGTGTAAGATGGATCAGTGAAAAAACCAATCAAAAATATTCTTTTAATTTATTCTGTCTCCAAACACACATAAATGTTTCTGGAAACTGTATGAAGATGAATTTACTTAATTTTGATTGATTTCCTTCTATTTTAGACTTCTATTGACTGATCACTAATTTTGTGTACATTTTATTTTTTATCAAAACTATTAATGAAGATACTTTTATTAAATAAATGTTTATGATTTTTTATATTATTTCTTTATATAAAAAATCATAATTATTTTTATAAATTTTATAATTTAACTTAAATACTTGTTTTCCTGATATACTCTTACATACTTGTCATTGATTTTCTGACACTATTTTTTTCAAAATTTTATTGGATTATCCATTTTGTTAGATTAATCAATTTTCTTATACAGGCATGCCTTGTTTTGCAGTGTTTTACTAACATGGCACTCCTCAGTTATATACCATGTTTTTATTTTATATCTCAAAAATTATATGCAAAAAATACTTAGAATAACTATATAAAACATAAATTAATACATAGATGGGCAATGCCTGGAGCTATTCTAAAAACTGAAAATGTGAGACTCAGAATTGAACCTGGATCCTTCAAGGCGATATGCGAATGTTTTAAAATGCACCCATTTGGCCAAGATTTTTAGGTCTTGTACTATTGTGCACTTAATGAATAATAGTGTAAATATAATTTTAGACTTTTATATACATTAGCAAATGAAAAAAGGCTAAGGTTGTGTTGTTATTAATTATTATAAATGAAAATTCATTTTTCCTGGAAATTAAACAGCATAGACTTAATACTTTGTCAAATAAAACAGAGTTGTATTAAAATATAAAATTTTATCATGGAATTCAGAAAAACAAAAGGTAGTTTTATGCTAAGTTTGATGAAATTCATAAATGTATGTACAAAAATATTATCATTAAAAAAAATATATTGATAGAAACTACATAATAAATAAAATAAATTTAAAAAAATCTTAAAATTCCTTAAATTCCAATCAAAATGAAAGATACTGTAGTAGAGTGAAAATTCTGATTTCTGGTATGCAATATGTTAATATTGTTTTAAAATAATTTATTTATTCTTAATAATTACATTCCAGAGAATCAACATTAACAGATGTCCATAATGTTATATCAGTTATGGATAATTCTGTAATAGTAAAAACAGAAGCTGGTAATACACATCATTTTTGCTTTGATAGTTGCATTTCATCGGATAATTCTAGTTCTCAGTATGGTGATCAAGAGTTCACATACAGTCGTGTAGCAGCACCATTATTAGGACATGTCATCGAAGGCTATAATATTTGTCTCTTTGCTTATGGCCAGACAGGATCAGGAAAAAGTTATAGGTAAAAAAGAACTATAACTGATTTTTCTATAATAACAACATTATATATATATATATAGGCACCTTGAGTTACAAACATTCATACTTATACTGTTTCATTTTCAAATTTCAGAAAATTTCAAAAACTTCTTTAAGAATTTTAAATATTATATTAGTAAAATATTCTAGGAACAAATATAATATAAAACTACACTATTACTTAGGATAAGTAAACTAAGACCTGGTTTGGATAACACAATTAAAAACACAATACACTTATTTCTCAAATGAAAAAGTTTTAATAAAGTAGTTTCAGGTATCTTTCTATTATCAATATACTACAGACTAAAAAAAATGGTTTGTGTATTGGTACACACAAATTACTTGTGTATCTACTACTGTGGGGTCCGCGGAGTGACTGTGGTGTCAGGATATTTATAGCCAAAAATGTGGATATGTGGCGCTTTCGTGGATAAGGACGGAGAGGAGAAATATCTCCAGTGATGCAATGACTGACAACGATACGGTTGAAAACAAACCTGGATCTTTATTGAGAGAGATTTCTTTTACAAATGTTGCTGACCCGAACACAGGGAGCAGCAC
>AYEL01065507.1:0-21324 GCA_000484575.1 Olivierus martensii
TGGGAAGTAAGTTAACTTTTAAACTAAAATATAATATGTTAGCATATAGGAAAATAACGATAAATAATAAAGAGTATAATAAAATAAAAATAGGACAGGTCCAAGTTAACCTCCTCACAAATGGACTTTGGAACATCCAAATGGTTTTAAATCCCAACTTGACCATATTCTTATAAATGGAAAATAGATTAGATCTGTACAGAATTGAGATTTTACAACTCTCTCTTTCTTAATTCTGACCACAGAGTCATCAGTGCAGACATCAAAGCTTTATTTGGCAGCTGTTAACTCAAAGAAAACAATCAAAAGACTCAATAAATGGAACAGCATACAGAATACACTAATTTAAGCTAAATACAAAGAATACATAGACAAAAGACTAGGAAACCTAACTTTAACAACAATGCTGAAATCACCACCAAACTCACCAATTTAATACTTGATGCAGCTTCAGAATTGCTATATCAACAAACTCACAAGCAACCTGAAAACTGGGTCTCTCAAAACTTCATAGGAATATTACATATAGGAGTGTCTTGAAACCTGTTAAAGATTGCACCAGAGCCACAAACCCGGCTGCCTTACCTTTTTTACTACTTTTCTGTTTATTAATATTTACTGTTATAGCCATTATTACAGATGATCAATGAAAATTAAAAAAAATTATTTCGGGAATTCTCAAGAATTCTTGAGAAATATGATTTATTGTTTTCGATTCCCAAAGATTCCAAAATGTCAGGAATTTGGAAACATTACTAATAGCACAGCACAGGTTGAGTACCATACACTTTAAAACTTTACATTGTTATTTTATTAACATTAAATTATAATAATTTTCCAACTGTAACATGTATTTAAACAAATAGCAAAAATATTTTCACAGACCATATAAAATTGCTTTGTGGGCTGGATATGGCCCACAGGCCACCAGTTTGACACCACTAATCTAGGAGAGAATAAGTGATTACTTGCACTTTGTTCTCTCCCAGCATATTACACCATGTTCTGAACTATGTATCCTACATTGTGATAGAAGAATTCATGAGATTGGCTAGATTCACCCATGATTGATTGCATTATAAGCACGTTCCTATTAGAAATGCCTATATTCTTTCTTTACCTTTTTTTAAGTATAGTGATTGTTACGAGGGCTATTTTTTTCAAGGTCCGATCGGTTGCGAAATGAAAACTCCTGCGAAAATCCGATGACGCTGTGCACAGATGTGTTGCGCAGTGTCTCTAGTATGCCTGTTGATCGCGTCCAGTCGGAGTTGTCAGTTCTGAGCATGCAGTGAGCACGTAAACATGCCTCGCACAATAGAATCTCTCACGAAGTGTGAAGTGTGTGCTGTTATTTGATTTCTGTATGCTGAGGGATGCAATGCAGCCGAAATTCATCGACGAATGAGTAATGTGTACAGAAAAATTTACATGAGTGACAGCAAAGTGTGGCAATGGTGCAGGGACTTTGAAGCAGGATGTACAGACATTCATGATGCAGGCGGGCAGGGAAGGAAGAGTGTGTCAACCAAAGAACTTGTTCAGCGAGTGGATCAGGTGATTCGAGAAAATCGTCTGTTCACAATTTCTGTGTCGAGTGAGTCGTTTCCCAAAATTTCACAGTCTGCTCTCTTTACCATCATGAGTAAGAGACTCCAGTACCGCAAACTCTGTGCGAGATGGGTTCCGAAGATGCTGACTGACCATCACAAAACACAGTGAATGGGCGCCGCCTTAACGTTTCTCCAGCGTTACCATGATGACGGAGAAGAATTTTTGAACAAAATTGTCACGGGGGATGACATGAGTCAATTTCGAAATTGAAGAAACAAAAGAGCAATCCAAACAGTGGATGCATTCTCATTCCCCAAGTAAACCAAAGAAATTCAAGCGAACCTTCTCCAGCAGAAAGTATATGGCTACTGTGTTCTGGGACCAGAAAGGTGTTCTTTTGGTGGAATGCATGGAACATGGCACGACCATCACTGCAGTCTCATACTGTGTTACTCTTGAATGTCTACGAAGGGCAATTCAGAACAATTGCAGAGGAATGTTGTCATCAGGCATTGTCCTTCTTCACGACAATGTGCGGCCACACACTGCAGCTGCGACAAAGAAGCCCCTGCAGAGTTTTCGATGGGACGTGTTTGATCACCCACCATACAGCTCGGACTTGGCTCCCTCCGATTTCCATCTTTTTGCTCACATGAAACACTGGCTAGGAGGACAGAAGTTTGGCTCAGACAACGAGCTGCAGACCAGCATAGAGCATTGGCTGAAAGCCTTCTATGACGAGGGTATTGGAAAGTTGGTACCACGCTACGACAAATGTCTCAGTTGGAGAGGCGACTATATAGAGAAGTAGCTGGAAGATGTATATAAATGTTCCAAATAAAACACTTTTGATTTTCACTGTGGTTTTCATTTCGCGACTGATCGGACCTTGAAAAAAATATAGCCATCGTAATTCCACTGATTGCTGTTACATTCTAACTGTTAATTGTGGTACACAGAACAGGCTTTTAATTTTCCATATTTTATGTAATATTTTGGATATTATTTCAAGCTTTAAAAGCAATTTTCAATTTTAGCATACCAGTTGTTAATATATATAATTTGATATAAATATGATTGATGTTTAGTTTTTTTTATGTTATGAGAAAGTTGAAGATTCAGAATAAATTCCAATCTCAGTAAGAAGTTATGTTTTGGAGAGTATTTGTGCATGAAGTTTTACAACTTAGAAAACATGAGAAATATTCTAAATTCTTCTTCATACTATATTTTTGAAGGCTGCTAAATAACAAATGAGTTCTGGACATTTATACCCTACTCATCAAAAGCTTCTGGTTCACATATGATTTTTTAGTGAAGCAAAGATGCCATTTTGGGATCATCCTATTGAAACTATCAGTGATAGCAGCACAAATTAATTTCATAAAGCACAATTCCAAACTTTTTGATTAATGTTACAAATTAGCAGTTTTTTCATTGAACTTTTTATGCTTTTATGTTTCTTTATGAATGATGAAACATTTAATAGCTTATTGTGAGATCCTATTGTGATTAATGTTATTTGGATTTCTCATATCAGATTCTGACATCAAAAGTTTTCCTCTGTTACTCCAGCATTTTTAATGGATTGTGCATAGATAAAAGTATCAAAAGTTAATTCTAGGGTCCAGTTTGCTAGAAGAGATTGATATCAGAAAAATAACAGAAAAATTTTTGATTAACAAATAAAACAAGTTTTTGTTTAAAATAAGATAGAGATATGGAAACAAGGACAAATATAAGTAAGATTCTCAAATTTTTATATATTTAAAATTAAAATAAAAGGAATGTTTACAAAATGGAAGATTTATCTGAAGAGAGATTTTTAACTTATGTTTTATTTCTCATATCAACACTAATCAGGGGATTAACCTTTTCAAATTTTTTAAACCAATTCAGCCAAACTTCCCCAGGCAGACAAAGTCTAAATTAAATTTTTCTAACAATTATTTTTGAATTAAAGCTATGGTGCAACCATCTGTTGAGTTAATAATTAGTTAAATTTAGAATTTAATACCAAGGTGGCGCCATCTAGTAATTAATGATTATACTATAATTTTTAAATTCATTTTTCCCAAAATAAAATTAATATTTCCTGCCTCGGAGTGCTACTTTCAGCCTCATCCGATAAATTCTCCACAGCGATCAATATATAAGCTTCCTGAAATGGAATTCCTCCATAGGTCGACGTGGTCTAACTAGTTAAGGCGTTGGGGTGCTATCCCAAAGATCCTGGTTTGAATCTGGTACAGTGGCAAAATTTTATTTTGGGAAAAATTAATTTAAAAATTATAGTATAATCATTAATTATTAGATGGTGCCACCTTGGTACTAAATTCTAAATTTAATTAATTATTAACTCAACAGATGGTGACATCATAGCTTTAATTCAAAAATAATCATTAGAAAAATTTAATTTAGACTTTGTTCGCCAGGGGAAGTTTGGCTGAATTGGTTTGGTTAATTTGAAAAGATTAATCTCCTGATTATTGTCAATATGAATATTATCTGACTTGAGGGAAGTCTGTCTGCCCAGGTGAGCCAACTTATGATGCAACTTATGATAACCATCACCGGCTCGCCCGTCATATCCAGTTTGGACCGCACTACCCCCCTCTCCCTCATCTCGAGGCTTCACTCGTATTCGGATCTTTATATGAATGTCAGAATTTTGTAACCAATCTTTAAACTCAGAAAGAATTTCCATCCTACACCAATTAATTCAAACAGTACTTCGTTTATTAGCAAAATAAATGTAACTTACAAAATCAAGTAACTTAACAACAGTGGTCTCCCCTGCTTTAAAATTCTTCCATATGAACGTTTTCCAAATTACTATCAACATTTGTTGACTCTGCAACCAGCGCTTCGATCAGTCCTCTTTCAATGTTACTAACTAAAATAACCAATGCGGGGAGACAATCCAATCACCCTCTACCAGATCTTTTAACTACCAGTACATTTGCATACAATCTCAAAATTAAATAATTTAGCATGTTACATAATATTAATTTTTTACCATTAACAATATAGAAATTATTAATCCTTTTTAACACAAGCAATTCTTTACGAAATACAACTTGAATCAAATTTACGTAATAAGTCACAATATCAAATCCTCCGAGCTTCATCTGTTCCAACAAACATGGCAGCCGCCACTGCAACACGTCATCTCTAGTAAGTTTTTATTCACCATTCTTTACAAACTCTGTCTGCCCAGGTTTGCCAAGAGGGCCTGTGGCTACGTAGATAGCCTACCTAGGAGCACTAGTTTCAGCCTCGTACAATAAAGTCTCCATAGCGATCAATATATTGTATAAGCTTCCCGAAATGGTATTCCTCCATAGGTCGCCGTGGTCTAACTGGTTAAGGCGTTGGGAGTGCTATCCCAAAGATCCCGGTTCGAGTCCGATACAATGGCAAAATTTTATTTTGGGAAAAATTAATTTAAAATTTATAGTATAATCATTAATTACTAGATGGTGCCCTTGGTACTAAATTCTAAATTTAATTAATTATTAACTCAACAGATGGTGGCACCATAGCTTTAATTCAAAAAATAATCAGAAAAATTTAATATAGGATTTTGTCCGCCAGGAAGTTTGGCAAGTTGAGAAAATTTAATTTAGACTTTGTCTGCCAGGGGGAAGTTTGGCTGAATTGGTTTGGCTAATATGTTTTATTTCATCTATCTTTCTCTTAGTACCAGTCAGTCATGTTTCTTTGTCTCTAATCTGCCTGAAAATGCCAGTGTTTTTTTGGATACAGTGTACATCTCATTGGTCTCTCTTTGTGTTCACCTCCCCTGCTTGTTGGTTATTCCTATATTTATATCTGATGGTGGAATTTAGCAGATTTGTTAATTTTTCCTGAAATAAAATTAATATTTCCTGCCTGGGAGCGCTACTTTCAGCCTCATCCGATAAAGTCTGATACCTTATTTATACACATCAGATTGTCATCCTTTTGTATCTTTCTGGCTGGAAATTTTTCGATAGTTTTTTTCTCCTAAAATAATGCATAATGATAAGAAATATTCTCTTTTAGATGCTTTAAGAACAACTTATTAGTGGCTATTTACAATTTAGATGAGAATGCTATTATTAATTTTCCAATTGGAAGAATTTGACAATCTTATTTTTTATATATTTTTTGCTATTCATACATTTTAATATAATATAATTTATAAAAGTTATAATGAAACATAATTAAGCAAATAATTAATGGGATATATATAGGTCATCTTCAACTTATAACAGAGTTCAATCTCAAGAATTTTTATCTCCCTGTCATTGTAAGTCAGAAATGCTCAAAATTTATCAATTGCCCACTACCAATATTTATTATTATATTTCATTTTATTGTTATAAACTTAATGAACACAAAAATAAAAACTTTAAGGAAATTGTAAACTCTACTGAAACCATGTGGAGTGTTGATTTCTCAACCACAAACATTTCTTGAGTAAATAAACTTTAAAGAACTGTACTATGGAATGTGCTTGTATTATGAATTGCTATAAAAATACAAGAACCAGACACAAAAATAAAGCTCTCCATATATCAGACCATTGGGTCAGGGAATCAAATCCAGGTCAATTGCATTGGACAATTACAATTTATCAATGACATTACTGTCTAAGCACAAGTTGATTGCTAAATAAATGTAGTCATTAGTTGAGGACTACCTATATGTATATATATATAATGTGGAACTAAAACTAAAGCCATAGACATTTTGCAACTAATAATAGCAAAGAGACAAACTAAGCACTATGCAGAGGCCGGGCCGTGGCCCTTTCCCAGGCCGACCAGTTGTATTGCTGCTGGATCTGTCTATAGAAAGTCAATAGAGATCCGAGGGCGAATTATCCGGCTAGGACTTCCCACGGCTTGTCTACTCGGGGAAACCACTTCTTTTCGACTCGCCGCGGACACACCAATGTCTGCACACGCCCGTCAGAGGTGTGGGGTCGTCCTCGCCAGAATTTCGCCAAGCATTTGGCAACCTCTTAGTTTCTCCCTGTCACTATGGACGTATTGGCCCCGGATATACCAGATACAGGCATAGTGACAGCCGGTAAGCCCTCTCGCCACGTTAAGGCGGGCACCCTCGAGAGGGTGTTCAACGGTTCCCTGAACCCCGTCCAACACCGCCAAATACCCAATACCTCTCTCTCCAAGTACCTCGATTATATTTTCGGTGAAAATATTTCGATTTGTCAATTTTTACAATTTTGAACCACCATTCTCGTCTAATCTATTTCTGTTACATATCTATATATTCGCTCATTTCTTCTTTGCAAAAGTTGAACCAATCGATTACTGTATTTTTCTCTTGGATCCGTACTTCTTGCTGTGTTAGATTTTTGGGGAAAATCCAAACTAAAACAATACATTAATAATAATATTTGCTTCAAGGTTAGGTAGCTCCGTGAAAAGAAGGAACATGTACGAATACTGCTTGATAAACTACAGTTTGTGCACGGCCATCTTTTTTTTTTATCACATATTCGATTTTGTGATATCAATTTACACTGTTCGTGACATGTGCTACATGTTGCAGTGTTCGTCAACAAACGTCGTCGTTTGTTGGCGAACAAAAACGAAAAAAATTTTAACCGTGACAGAATCGGCGATGATATCGCCGATTCTGGATCACGAAGCCATATCATCGTCGATTCTGATTCCTGCAGAAGAATGAGCGTCTCCAGATCCCATAGCTCATTCAAAATACTTGTTTAATCTAATATTTTAGCTGGTGGAACAATAGTTATACGTCGAACTTCAGGTCTACCCGCCATATTCAACACGATATCCGTTGATAAGTTTGAAGAATTAGCGCACGTAGTGCTACTTTAATTTAAATGAAAATTCTCGAAACGAGGTTTTTTTAATTTTTTAAAAATTAAGATAAATTTGTATTATAGTTCAATTTATTATTAGAGTCTAAGCTTTTGTATTTTGGCGTAATATAATATTAAAATGTATTTAATTAACATTTTCATATAAAAACAGTTCAGCACAAAAATGGCAGCATCAACGTGAGTTAGGTTCTTTATAAGATTTTTTCGGATTATTATATGCAATTAATTAGTATCAGTTCCTACTAGATCTTAATTAAAATGTTAATTAAATACATTTTAATACTATGTTATGGTAAAATGCAAAAGCTCACTTGTCAGATTCGAAAATAACAAATTGGACTAAACTACACGTTTACCTAAATTCATTATAAAATGAAATTAATGTTGATACGTAATATAAAAAAGCATGCGCCTTTAATAAGTTATCATTATATAACATAAAAAAATAAACTTCCAAAATGAATAAACCCACTTAAGGCTTCAATTGCGAGCAACATTTATAAATTATGGTAAAATTATAAATATGTTTTCTATTTGTAGCTTATCTCAAGATATAAGGGCCGATATAACTATGGTATTATAGTGTGTATATATATATAAAATTTCATTATATTATGATAATTAGTTATGACATGGACAGCTTTTTTATTTACTTATATCTTTTTTTTTTATCAAGGGTGAATTATTGCTATAGCAATGTCATAATTATTATTATGATAATTATGTTATAAAATTGCAGTACTCTATTACATCCAGTATACTAAATTATAATAATCATTCTAAAAATATTTTGATGTCGTAATTTTACATAAAACAGAATTTGCAAACTCGGAGACCTGTATTATATTCATCAAATATCTGTCTAGTTCTGACTTTTTAAGTGTGGGCTTAAACTATGGAGTAAGAAAATTATAACTTTAAACCTTATTGAATTTTTTTGTTAGTATTCAATTTTAATGTAAGCTTAGTATTTTTATCATCAACAACATATAGCATTTCCTATATTCTAAGTTTTCAGTACCATGGATGGTTGTATCTGATCAAGATTCCGAACTGCTACTGAGCATACTTTACAGTTTTTTATCATTCAAATGATTTAATTAAATGAGAATACATTCATATCAAATACGATCATTTACAAATAGATTAAATTTTGCAATATTTAATAATGAAAATCATAAATACGTCATAAAATTTATACTTCTATTTTTAACATTTCACATTGTTAACTAATCCACAAACACAGTTGTTATAGATTTCATCATTATATAAATGTCATTAATATAACTTCAAATTATTTTTGAAATTTATTGCATAAAATTTTTTAATGAACTTTTCCAAAGTTCAAAATTTGAAAGATTCGTATAATTTTTATGAAAATCTTCCCTAAATTTTGATTCAGATGTTATCTTTCTTATTTTAATTAAATGTTTATGTATATAATGGTGAATTATTATAATTTATAACAATGTTTTATTAAAATTATTTAGAACAGGGCTGTCCAACCTGCGGCCCAATATAAAATCGTCAACTTCTTTATAACATTGAAATTTTTATATACTTATTTTTTTGAAATTCACCGTATCATCATCAAATATCACACAAATAAACAAAAAAAAATTTTGTTTCATTTTTGTGCATTTCCAATTTCTAAAATATTTCTTATTTCAGTGATTCTTGATCTGCTCAATGAATTAAAAAAAAAAATTCTGAACGAAAAGAAGTCAAAGATTATTATGCTACGATATTTTTGCTTATTTGTCATGATGGATGTTATATATTGTACATTATTTACTAACTTTTTGGTTTAATAACTATTGTTAGAATTAGTATATTTTATGAGCAGCCCGAGACAATTTATTTACTTCAAATGTGGTCCAAGGAAGCCAAAAAAAGGTTTGACATCCCCTGATTTTTGATTAAAGTTTTTGACTTTAATTTTGTTTAAAATTGTTTTTGTAACTTATGAAGGATTTATTATTATTGAATACATAATAATGCTTTATTTTCTTCTGAAGGAATTCAAACTGTTCCTTAGTAAATTTTGGCTAAAATAATTTTATTTATATTAATAAATTAAGTGAATAATAGAATTTGCATATACTGTGTGTACCTTATAGGGTGACCATTCTTCTCGGAATATGATATATTGTTCTCGCATCAGTAAATGTCCGGAATTTAACACTTATCCTGTTTTCCAAGTGAATTTTTTTTAATTTGCATGCAATATCGGCTACATTTGATAATATTTTTTCGAAATGCAAAACATAAGTTAAATCAGCATTATCAAGCCCTTGCCTACGCATGCGAACATTGTTTTATTATTCAAATTCTTCAGTTTAGCTCGTTGTGGGATGATCATCAATATCGATGGGGATGACTTTTAGATATTATGATGAAGAAGTGTTATCATTGTTAATTAATAAAACAACAAATCTGATAAGTCGATAAATATATACGTTCGAAAATAAAACGTGTTAAAATTATATTTCTGGTTGAATTATTTTTCTGTCTGGATTTCCTAAGTATAGAATGATCAGTAGACCAGGGGTGGCCAACCTATGGCGCTTGCGCTAAAAGTGGTGCATTGCATGATAAGAAGTGGCGCATTGAACCCCAGAGAAAAATTTATAAAAATTTTTGTACAATTTATCTATATATAAATCTGAAATGCCTGTGCCCGCCTGTTCACTTATAACCACAAGAACAGCTGAATGGATTTTTATGAAACAACTTTTGTTTGTTAGGGGATTTACGCAGGAAGGTTTAAAAACAGGTATTGATTATTAGAAATTAATTTTATATATTGTAATTGGCATAAATTACTTGATATAAAATCCAAGATTAAAGATTAACGCTATTTGAGCAACATCAGTGTGTTACTGACCACGTGACATGCAGCTAGGCAATATTATTGGATTATTAAAAGGGCTGAAAAGGGTATAAATTTGTATGGCGCATCTTAACTAAAAAAATTGACGCATGAACTATAAAAGGTTGGCCACCCCTGCGGAGTAGACACATTAAATGACCATTACAGGCCTTTTACTGGTGGAATTCATTATAAAGGTTAGGTTAGGTTAATTAGATTACGCCGCCATATCCTCATGGGATATACTGTATTTGGCGGCGGCCACTTGTAGAGCCCATCACAGGCTGGCCAACACCCGTGATGGGGTCAACCGGATGGTTGAAGGATGGGGTTCAACGGGCCGGGCCCGGACCCCTCCTGAAAAACTGGAGGTGTGGGACCCGGATCCTCCAGGGTGGTAATTCATTATAAAGGCATTCCAACATTTTTTTCCTGGTCATATTACTATTTTTCACTTTGATCCCTATAAGTAATTGCAAACTTCAGTTTTTAGCCCACTTTCCGAAGGAAATGGAAGATTATAAAATCGGGCCAGTGTCTGCGTGTGCGTGTATCCACAGTGGCGGAACTACAATGTGCCGGATCCCGCAATGCGGGGGCCCAAATCCTCTTTATCTATACTTTACTTTTTTAAATTAACAAAATAAAATAATAAAAATTAAATGTAGCATGAAAAGAGTGAAACGTTCATTGAATAAGATAGTGCAACTGTAGGAGCAGTAGCCAAAAATATAGAAATAAAAAATATGGTTAGAGATTTTGCAAATTTAAAATCCAGGAGGAAGAATTTTAAATGTATTTTATATTTTCAGTTGTGTTTTAAATGATGCAATTTTGTTCTTTTTTATTATTTTCTAATAAAGAGATCTAGATTTTTTGAGATAGATGCCCGAATAATATTTCGCGGGGAGGCCAAAAATTTCAAGTTTTGAGGTCCCCACTTATAATTTTTGAACTACAGTCAAACCTCGATAAGACATCCCCGTTAAGCTGCCACCCTCGCTGACCGCCAAGAAATTTGGCGGAACGGATCTTTCCTATGTTAACGGAGTAGGTGAACCCTGATAAGACGCCATCCGCCAGTAGAAACGTTTAAGTATTCCTTTTGGTTATTGTATTTGTTCTCGTTAATCCGCCAAGGGCACGTAAAGGTGACTTACATCCCGAAATTCATCAATAGTATATATACAGTATTAAAAGTTCTCTGGATTCATTTGTAACCAGCGGGTAGGATAGATGGAGTTAATTAATGGTTAATCATCTCTTTCTTTAAGCCTAGTTCACACCTAGGTTGTAGAAAATTTAAGATAATAAGAACCAGATTCGTTTCCATCGTTTATTGAGTACCGAGCAAATAAGGATACTGTACAGCAGTGGTGGCCAACTCCGCGCCCGCGGCAAGATTTCCAAAAAATTAATTTAATATTTTTTGACTTTTTTTAATCATATGAAAATAATTTCAAAATAAGTAATAATAATTTTATTTCCATCTGTTTATTAGTTTGAGTTGTACTGCAAATTAACTAAAATATCGTTTCTAGCTACTGAACGAGAATTGTAATTTACAAAATTATAAAAAAATAAATAATAACTAAAAAATGTAGTCTAAATGTTTTTAACATGGTCCAGATTTCACGAAAACCTTTGATCTACCGACAGCAGTTGGCACGCTCCGAGGCTGTGTAGGAAACGGCTCGTGCGGACTCGGTTTGCATCATTCGCATGTGCTAAAATGTGTAGGTCCGACGACGATGCAGCGGTATATTATGCTTGTAAATTCGTATTAACGACTGAATTATGTGTATTATCTGTTGAATAGCTGTTTCCAATAATTCACAAATTTATTAAAGTTATTTTTGGATAAAAATGCTTATTTATTAAAACTCTACTTGATGGTCATGCGCCCACCGCGCTGTAAAAATTTTTCATTGCGCACTTGCTTTCAAAGGTTGGCCATGTGTACATTTTTTTTTTTTTTTTTTTTTGTATTGCGTACCGAGCAAATAAGGATACTGTACAGTAAGCTGTGTACATTGTGTTTTACAGAGAACTCAAAGTAGAGGATTAGAACAGCAGGTGGACATGTTTTATATATAGTACTGTACATATACTATACTGTAAAGTATACAGTATTTTAGAAATGTTAAGTTTGAATGTTAAATATAAATGTACTGTATTTTATTAAATTTAATAAATTCGGAGTTCATTTTCATTTCTGTACTATACGTATTTTCGATAAACCGCCAAAATCGTCGCCGAATGGATGGTGGCGTCTTATCGAGGTTTGACTGTAATTAGCAATTTTCGTGACATTCGGCAGTATTGTTCTGCAATTAAATGACACTTCGACGCCGTATCCTATAATCCTACAGGACTGACTAATCTTGCAAGATAAAAATAATAATGATGAAATTATATTAGTTTATATTATTGTCAATAGATGGCGTTAAGTGTTAGCAGGTTAGGGGTAACATACAGGTTGGCTGATTTTTTAACATAGCATCAATATCTATCATGAAGTCACGGCCTTCAATGTGATGTCACGAAACAACAATGTCCTCACAAAATGCCAATAATTTATGATGTTCGATGACGCAACGGTGCGTGACGTCATCGCGACATCTATACTGTTTAAATTAGAATTAAAATCAGATGTCAACGGATTTCAGATGCTAAATGCCATCTTCGGAGAGTAGGCAATTTTAGTTCTGGAACTTTTTTCTTATAGCTACATGATGATATACAGTAGGTCCAGCATGTGCTTTTTTCTTATAGGGGAAAAAGTCTTATCTAATATTTTAATTATTTGATCAAAAATTTAAATAAATTCTTCTCTCTATATAATAAGAAAAAGAAATAAAGTGTTTTTTTGGAAGATAAAACTTGTTCGATATATATAACATTAAAAAACATTAAGAGATCAGACAGTGAAAAGTTTGGGATGATAGACACAATTACAAAAATATGGGGAGAGAAAAAGAATTAAGATATGAAATACTAAAAACTTTGATAATGATACTGATATAAAATGTTTATTCAAATAATGATAATGATGTTGATAGTGTGTATTTATTTTACTAATAAAATAAATAAATTAAAATATCACAAATAAATTATATAAAGATTTTAGTATTTAAAATTATTATCTATTACTAGAAAATGTAAAAAATAAACACAGCACTTACAGCAAAATGCTTTTTTAAGGGACTGCTGTAAGTGCTGTTTATTTTTTACATTTTCTAGTTATATGCCTAAGAAAGCAGTATCACGTTTGGATTATTATCTATTATCCTTTTTTTTTCTGAATTAGAAAGATTAATCACTTTAATATTAAACTAAATAATTTATGTTTATATTCTGTAGAAAACAGTTCATTATAAATCTTATTAGTGAATAATTAATGTTTATATTCTGTAGAAAACAGTTCATTATAAATCTTATTAGTGAATTAAAAATGAAATTAAATAACCTACTTAACAAACTGATATATATTAATGCAAAAAAAATCTGGTGCATCAGTCTTTATTCTTTTGGACAAAAAAAAAGTAAAATTAAAACAATACAGAATATATTGTAAATTATAGATGATATGAAGAATCTCTTTGAGGCATTTACACAAACAAAAATTATTATACAAATAGTTATCTTTCCATTAACATGCAAATTCTTTACACAGTTTTGGTCTTATGATAGATTTACTTTATGTATCATATATGTAATTACTTCCAAATTATATTTTATACAAACACAACAACAGCCACTTTGAGTGGTAAACTAGGTCCCTGATTTGCAACATTAACGATATAATTACGCCATTGTATATATAATATATATATATATATCTATAATATATTCCAACATTCAATAACATTTTTTTATTTTGAAAATAAAATTCTGCCCAACGAGAACAAGAAATATTGTTAAAAATCTTGCATTTTCATTTTTGCACTATAGCAGTGATCAAAAATTTTACAAATATCATTTTATGCCATTTACAATATAATAATAAAGTACTGTACTTGTTTTAAATAAAAAAAAATTAATATATCATATTTAGATTAGTGGGATAGAATAATCTGTTGTTAAGTAGCCCATTAGGACGGAGTTGATTTTGATGGTGAAGTGATTGGGATACTTTGAGCAACTCCAGAAATGGTGGGGGCTTATCAATGTTTCAGTAGCCAAAAGAGCAAAACTAGTATTTGTTAAATAATGTTATTTCTTAAAACAGACACCAGGTCTATCAGTTTCCTAAATAGGTTACTACAAAAAAAGGGGAAAAATAATATATATATAGCAGAATAATAAATTTCATGTCTTTGACCTGATAATCAATATCAGGAATATGTTAGATATTCTCTCATAATAATTTAATAATAATATGAGTGAAAAATTACAATATTTTTAATTTATAATTTGAGAAATATTCTAATTCTTTATTTATACATTTTAAGATGAATATAGCTTGAAGCTATAAAATTAAAAAGATTGTTTTATACAGAAAAACCTACATAAATATGATCAAGCAAATAAGTAAATACAATTTTTATGTTACAAAAGTTAAATGCAATTAAGATACAGATGACAGCACAAATGCATCTTTGATGGGAACACTCTCAGTGATTTGAAAAAAGAAATATTAAAAAATTCTTAAAATTTCATTTTGCAAACATGAAATGACATAAAGGCACAATGTAATTTTTCTTTGCACTTTTCAATTTTTGTAAATACAATAATCTGATGCAAATTATAATTCATATAGTTTTGAAATGCAAAAACGACAGTGCAAAGACTTGAAATATCATGGTTTGCTCTCCAAAATATAAATCTGATGATTATGATAATTATCTTTTCATGAATGCTACTCTAATGATTACTATTATATGATAATTACATTTTTAATTTGAGTGCTACATATTCAGTTCCCAACATTTTAAGGAGGTCTGTAAGGAAGAAAGGATGTGCAGAATATGCATCACATGTATGTGCATCAATCAATGACTGTTTTCTTTTTAAATATTTAAGTACAAAGTAGCTTGTAGCTCTTTTTGCTACATGTGCACATCATGCTAAAATGATATATGAACTATATAAATAGATTTGTCTATGTTTCTACCTCTTACTAAATTCTATTCTATTTTCTGATCATTTAAAATTAAAATAAAAAGCATTTTTATACTTTTGAATTCTAGCAAGTCTGGTTAAAAGGCATGTAACTTTGCAACAAATTAAAATTATATATGAACATGCTTTTCATTTTATGCAGTTGCAGATCCATGCTGCAAATTTGTTAGAAAATACAGTATATATTCATCAATATTAGGAATTATAGAAGGCAAGTTGACTATATTATATAGTTTGGTCAATCAGTAATGGAATTACAAATTGGCATGGAAGATCATCATCAAAACATATTTAACATTTAATAAAACAATAACCTTCAGTGTCACTTATACTCTGTATATGGGAACTGTAATTATTTACTGTAAGTGCATTTAAATGCCAATGTACAAATAATTTAATAAAAAGAAATATAAAAAAAATTTAAATAATATTTAAGATTCTATTCAATATAAAATAATCATTTAGCTCTAATATAAATTATTTATACAGCAATCAAATAAATGCTAAAATACAGAATTGTTCATATATAGATATTTTCTTATACAATTAATTATTTTTATTGTTTCTGATATTGCCTTTTATTCTCTGCATCTTCAGATTCATTGTAATTCTCTTCTTCTGTACATTCAAGTGGTTGTATGTCATCACCATCTTCTCGTTTCTCCATTTCTAGTTCTGACCAACCATATGTTGAAATTCGATCAAGTGATACTATGGAAGACACTAATTCCCCAACTGTTAAAGTAGTTGGCTGTTCAATATCTTTTTTCTGCCTCCAAGATATTAATAACCAATCCAGAAAAAATAAGAGAGCAGAAGCTACTTTCAAGCCAGAACAAACACCTATGTACCTAAGAGGGAAATTATGAAACAATTACAAACTACAAAATAGCATTTAAAAAATAAATTACATATATAATACTTTGTTACAAATATTAAAAATTTATTATAAACTTTATATTTATTTAAACTCATTTTTAATTAAATGTAGTTTCAAAACAATAAACCAAACAGTAAAATTTTAAAATTATATCATATCATCAGATTTTAGATTTTTTCAGTTTATTGGCATGGCAATCTCAAAATAGCAAAATAAATTGCTGAGATATTTGAAAATATAATAGTATAATTAATAAATGCAGGCAATTAAAAATGTATAATTAAAACAAATTTATAGAAATAATTCAGTAAATATTTATTCTGTAGTTTAAACCTTTAAAATATATTTCAAAACATTTATTTTTTTGAATAAAAGGATTATTTTGTTTAATGAAATAATGATATTTGAAAATAATTATTTTAGTAGACATCAAAACCCACTTTCATCCTATTTGATTTAGATTAGATAAACAAGACTAGAAATCAGATATATTTAAATGTTAGGAATATGTTCAAAATAAACCAGTATAACCTGTTTCTAACATCAGGCAATAATTTTTCTTCCTAAATTTTAATAATTATAATTCTGATTTTTGAATATAAAATCTGAAATTGTCATTATTAAATTCAAATTATTAATTTTAAATTAGTAATTTTAAAAAGACATTTGTCTGTTTAAACTAATTGTTATAAGATATATTTTTTTCAGTCCTAAGAACACACAGAACTTGAAAATATTAAATAAATGGCTAGAAAACTATTCATTCATAAAATGATTTTTAATACTGTAATTTTTAAATTTATTCTCAATTACATGATGATCAAAGCAAAACTTACACCTTTCCCTATAGAAGTAAAAATTTATAATTTTGATTTTCAAAAAATTTTATTAATAAAGTATTTTATATTACAAATATACATAATGAGCCTCTTAAAAACCAAACTGCTTAATTCTACTTTCTATATTTTCTCAATTTGAGTACCTAAGCATATAATTGCACCAATCTTGCTTGAGTACTAAAATTGAGAAAATGAAGTTAATCAGTTTGATTTCAGTTCAACTAATCAGTTTGAGAGATTCAGCTAATATTAAGAGTATTAACAGTTTTCTTAATAGAAGAAACAATAGTTCTCTTTTAGCTGTTTTGGCTGAATTAATAAACAAATTATAAAAATTAAATAGGTTTAATGAAATATTAGATTGATGCATAATTCCGTAGCATTTTAAATATAGGTTTGTTAAGTTTGTTTGTTCAGTGTTTTATTTATGAAATTCAGTTAAAAATTTGACCAAATCAAGCAAGCAACTATTCAACAATGTAATCTCTGACATTGTCAATAACTTCCTGCCAACGTTGGGGTAGTTTTTGGATCCCCGTCTGTAGAAATCTGTTGGTTTTGAGTTTAGGAAGTCATCAATCCAAGTTCCGTACACTTCACAGATGTTCCTAGCCGCATTTACTGCACTTGAACCTCGGTTAAACTTGTACAGCAGAATATGTCGGAAATGTTCGTTTTTCTCGACCTGACACTTCATCTTCAACAGCAAAGAAATAACAATCTCGCTGACAGCTCATATTCCACAAGACAACACTCCAAAGTAAACAGTGACAATGTAAAAACGGTAAGCAAATGAACAGCAATGCAGTATTGCTAGGCCAAATCAGAACGCTACGGAATTATGCATCAATCTAATATAATAATAATTATGTTTTATAGTCTTACCTAAGACGAAAATGTTCAATATTATACATGAGACAAAATCCTCCTTGTCTGCCACAATGGGCTTTCCATAAAATGCATGTAGAATCAATAACATTTCCAAACATAATAGGAGAAGGAATATACCCTGTAAGTTTTAATATGAATAATATAAAATATTTTTATAAATTTTTAAAAATATCATTCAAGAAAAACATTGGTTAGCATAAATAAAATGCAAGTAGTTCTCAGTTTATGAGTTCCCACTTAACAAGTTCTTTAGGTTTACAAGATTTTTTTTTAAATATGAAGTATCAAAACATGAATATTAATTGTAAAAAATAATACTAAATATTCATAAACAGATATTTCAAATCATGTATATAACTATACAATACAGTGTGGCAGAAAAATTAAAATAACAGCAGGAGAAACAATAGTAGTGTATCTTCTAGCTGCCATGATTTTACCAGCACATTATGTAAATACTTTCTTTCCCAGATGACTAGTGCCTAATACAGTAGTTAAGGCTGTAGCAGTATCAAAAACGTTTTTAATAAATATTTATACTGATTTTATAGGCTTAACTGCAATTAGTGCTTTTGTTTTTTAAAAGCCCCTATGACAGAATTCCTAAATGATCCTTTCATGGGAACTGAAAAGGAAAAGGAATGGCAAAGAGTTATATCAGAATTGTGTGGGTTATGTACAAAGATGTTGTTATTACTTTTAATAAATGTGTACAGGGAGACTGAAACATTTCCTTTTAAGCCTGGCCTTCATCAGGAGTCTGCTTTGAGCCCTTTCCTCTTCATTTTGATGTTGAATGAATTGGCTAAGAAATTCCAGGATGAAAGATACCTTGATGCTTGATTTTTGCAGATAATATACTGTTGGCTGCCACTACAAAGGAAAAGCTTAATTCAAGACTAAAGGAACAAAACAGCACCTTAGAATCAATCAAAGAACTAATGGAGTATGCTTTTAGACGGTGGAGTAACAGAGACAATATTGTAGTTAAAATTAGAGATCACTTACTCCAAATAAAGGATAAAGTCAAGTATTTAGTATCTGAAAGGTGGTGATATTGAATAATTATCTTGTAGAATTGATGCTGCATAGGCAAAATGGAGGATGGTGAATGAAGTTTTGTATGATCACTGGAAACTAATGAGGATCAAGAATAAATTTTATAAATCCATGATTAGGCCAGCAATGCTGTATGGAACAGTGCTAGGAAGTTAAAAGACATAAGAAGACATGAGAATGCTGAGGTAGATGTATGTAATAGTAGGATGAATAAGGTTAGAAGTGAGTGCATTGGAGAGAATCTGAAGATGGCAGCCATAAATGAGAAAATGCAAGAGAGAAGACTGAGATGGTTTGGATATGTTAAAAGAAGGCCAATAACTGCACTTGTAAATAAAGTTATAAGTGTGTCACTGATGAGAAGTAAAAAAGCTGGACATTCAAAGATGATTTGGTGGGAGATAATTAAGAATTATTTAAAAGAATGCAATATCAATGAGTAATTAACTAGAGAGAGAAGAAAATGGAAGAAGCAGACTTACAGAGCCGGATACGATCAAGGAAAAGATAATGATATAGTATATTTTATTCTATTTACCCTGTGCCAATAAAATATACAAAAAATTGACATATATAAATATATCTTGTGTCAATTTTACAAGCAATTCTTATATGTGAGATTTTCGATAGTTTACTGAATAAGGATATTAAAACAAAATTTTAATTTCAAAATTGTTTTCTATAAGAAAAACTATTACATAGGATATTTTGTTAACAAGTCAGAGTGATGATTTTTTGCAAAAATAATAAAAAAATAAAAGCATTCTGCTAATGTCTTTAAATTAGATAAAACACATTTAAAATTTATCATCATTATTTCTGTAATGCTTCATTATCCTTTTTCCTGATTTAATAAATTTAACAGAAAAACAGCTTTCCCATAAAAGAGCTGTTTTTCTGTTAAATTCTGGAATGCTAGTTTGGCATATTGGCAGCCAGGGTCCTACTTATCTGTGCTTAATTTTGAACTTGAGGTTCCAACCTGAAGCCCAGTAGATAGAGAGCAATGATTCTCAATCACTGTGCTGTGGCACACTAGTGTGCTGCCAAACTTTTGACAGTGTACTGCAAACAAAATTAAGAATGAATTGTATGTATGTAATTGTATGAATCATATATATGTATAGTGAAACATGATTTGCTACATATCCCTTTTGCAGTTCTATTGATTTCTATAAATAGGATATCATTAGAAAAATCTAACCTTCAAATTTCTGCAACAATTAAAAATTTTGTCATTATTCATAATATAAAATTAAGGAATAAAAATTAAATTATAGTTTCTCTAAAAAGACAAAATCCACAGATGGCACTATAACTTACTAAGGGCTGCCATATAATGATCCCATGTATGAATATGTCTATAATCTGAATGTACAGTAAGACCCCATTTAATGCAGGGGATACATTCCAAAGAAACCAAGCGCTAAACAAAACAGCATTAAACGAGGTCATCTTAACACGTAAATACTGAAATCGGTGAAAGAGAACAGTGAATAAAAAATATATGTATCATTTTTTTTATTTTGTAACATGTATTATTAATATTGTATTACATCAATTATAGACATTTTTATTGCTAATATCTATTTGTATTTATAAATCATTCATGGAAATCAAAAATATTTGAGTAAATAATTTGTGTTTGTGATGAGGAAGGTTCTTCCTCATTTGACACTTTTTGTTTTTCGTTAAGAAGTCATCTAATGTCATTTGCCTTTTCCTCTTTCCTTCAGCAAGCAATTGTCAATACCAAGACATCACATCTATGACACTTTGTCTTGCCTTTGAAATTCTATCAAAATTTAGATCATTTTGTATAACTAATCCATATTTTCCATAACAAGTGGTCAACTTATTTTGACAAAAATCCGTTGTAAGTTCCTTTTGCTCCTCATCTTCAGAAACATTTACTTTTGATGACCGATCATAAATATGAACTGTGACCATAGCAAACTTTTGTATATACTACAGTACAGTGGGTGATCAGTTAACGAACAGTTCGGATAACGAACACTTCACAGAACAAACTGTGGGACCGCGGACTAACTGAATGACAGATCAGTCGGATGGCTGTGTGGTAAAGTTGTGGCTTACCATTCTGGAGGATCTGGGGGTCCAACTCCTCCAATTTTTAGGAGGGATCTGGGTCCGGACCATTGAAACCCATCCTTCAATCTTCCGGTTGACCCCATCATGGGTGTTGGTCAGCCTGTGATGATGGCGGCTCTATAAGTGG
>AYEL01065513.1:0-10165 GCA_000484575.1 Olivierus martensii
ATATATTTTTTATTTAGTTGTATCCTAAATAACTATTTAATAATGCAGTATAGATTTCACAATTCTAAAAAGAAATTATCTAATCTAAATTAATTTATTCTAAAAAGAAATGATCATTTAACTCAGCTAAAAATGAGAAAATCTAGTTCTAAAAAGCCAAAAACATTTTAAATACAAAGAGCATTTTCAGAGATAAGTTCACTATAGACTGAAAATATTTCTATATTTGAATTGTAATTAAAGTACTCCTCAATTGTAATGTTAGATTTTATCATTTTTAATTATCACAATATTTTTCTGATTGCTGCTAATTTAAATGATTTTATTTCAGTTTCCATTATTATATTTAATCATCTAGAACAATGATGGTAAATCAATAGCATGCATCAAAATTTTATTGATGTATGAGAAATTATATACTTTTTATTTTACTTTTACTTGATTTTGTTCTTATATTAAATTTCAGTATTTTTAAACTTATATGTCTCAGATAATATAAATAAAAACTACATCTATAAATATGAATATTTGTATTTTACTCTAGTAATTAGTTACATAACTACACTAGCATATACTTATTATAGCATGCCATAATAAATTTTGCCTGATTTTCTTAATTTTGGTACATACATTATACTCATATTTATGAAATATTAATGATTTTTTAGGTGAAGGTTCTGTATGATTTTGATGCACAACCAGGGACAGGAGAATTAAGTATTTTGACAAATGAAATTTTAACAGTTACAAGACAGGTATGTAATTTAAAATTTTTCTAATCAAAATAATAATTTAATAATAATGCAATCACATTTTTGTTTCTGTATTCTGTAGGATGTTGGTGAAGGATGGTGGGAAGGAACAAACAGTAAAGGAGAATGTGGATTATTTCCTGCTGGTTATGTAGAGGTAATCATATAAGTTTGAATTTAAGCTTAAGATTAAATATTTAATTGAATCATCTTGTATATAGTTCAAAATGTTTCTACATGCTATTATTGATGTAAATATTGATGTTTTTTATATTGACATGTAATTTGTTTTATAAAGATAATTTCCAATCCACCACCTTCAATGCCTCCACCTCCACTGCCTGCAAGTTATATTCATGACAATCAACAAATTCCACAATCTTTTTCTCAAACAGATTTTAATCAGCAATCCTGTGAACCTATTGATGACTGGGATGATGATTGGGATGATGATGAATCAAATTATGGTGGACAGGTAATATATGTGATTATAAATCATATATAAAAATATATAATAAAGATTTGATTTTTCAGACATTTTATAAGATTTAATAATAAAATGTTCATTTAAGTTTAAATTAAAGTACTGTATATTGTATTTAAAATTTCTAATCTTATAATTTTTATTTTGTTATACAGGGTATACATAAATCCAGTAACATCTTCCACAATTTATTTTACAAAGATTACAAATGACATCATTCTCCTATCCATTTTTTTCTTTACTGTCAAAGCATGTTGTTCCATTATGTGCCTTTAGATGCCCTTATTTGCTAAGATAGTGACATCTGGTTCTGAGAAGGCTTTCTGTGTTAGCACTGAGAGCATTATTATTGACTTTGCTATTTGGACATGTTGCACAATGGTTGATTTTTGAATTTTTTTATATTTGAGGCATCAAGCCTCAAATATAAAAAGATTCTGATAACTTTCTTTTCCAACAGGCTAAGGCCTTATTCCATTTCCATAATGATATTTGTGCATACCTGAATACCACGCTGTGTCAGCATTGGATTGGATGAACTGGATGAATGTTTGAATGACTGATGGAAGAATGTTTCATAACATGGCCACCAAGATCACCAGATTTAACTTCATGTGACTTCTTCCTGTAGGGCTACATAAAGGGTTATATGTACCACATGATTTAGAGGATCTGAAGTAAAGAAATAAGAAGAGGCCACCATGATCAGAGAGTATGCTAGGAAGGATATGACAATAGTCGGATGACAATGATCATATCTGCCAAGTTGCACACAGTTCTTGCATTGAATATTTGTAATGTGATATGAAACTTTGAGTTTTTCTCTTTAAAATGATATATATATATAAATGATATCATTTGTAGTCTTTGTATAATAAATTATAGAAAGTATTACTAGATATTATATACACTTGTATATGCCAAAGTGCAGTATGTATGTAAAATAATAATTATTGAACTGAATAATTATCAATATTGCTAAATCAAGTGAATAGATATAAAAGCAGTAGAGAGTACAGTTTGCATGTTAACATATGACATCAGGTGCACAATATTCCATTGGATATTATTTTACCAATGATTAATATATTTGAGAAATCTTTTCATATCTTTTCATATTTGAGTTCATGGACAATATTATGTATCATACCATAACAAAATCAAAAAAGATATGATCAAAAATCTTATTCTTTTTAAAATATTATCTACATTTAAATATAGAAAAAAGAATAATTGTCCAACATCATATAATTGTCACATATAAGCTGTGTTATATGTTTATATCTTATAATAAATAAAATGAGAAGATAAATTTTTGCTACAATAATTAGAAAATAGAGAAACATTAAAAGTATAAAATGAGGAAATATGTTTGCAATTATCTGGATGCAATAAATGTGCAGATGTATCATGCCATTCATGTATAACTGTTTTGAATTCATAGAAGTCATATTCTGTTTTTGCAATACCTAATTGCTGATAATTTTTATTTTATCTATTCTAATATAGTTCATTCAAATCACATAATTTGTATAATTTTATATGACTAGTTAAAGCAGTGAGCATATATATCATATCAATTGTTTGCTAATAACTGAATTAGATATTCTGCATTTTCATTAGATTTATTGAGATACTTTCAAGGACTAAATTTAATATAAGAATATTTATAATAGCAGTAATTTTATTAAACATGCTTAAAATTTAGATATGAAGACTGATGCAATAATTTTAGCCAGCATTTATTCAAAATGTTTACAATTGTAGAAGGAATATATAGAAAGTAAAATGGTTTATTCATAAACACACATTCACAGTAAAACATTCTACAGAAATTTAAACAACAGGCATATTATTACCAATGATATTCCAGTCACAGAATTCACTAAAGCATTATTAATCATCATAAAAATCAATACAATGCTTCTTGGCTTAATATAGTAAATATAAAATGCAACAATTATCATAAATAGGATATATAAATATAATCTGATAGATTCTTCAAGTAATATATGTTACTTGAAGAACTTATCAGGTTATTTTTATTTTCATTTATATTTAGTTATAATATACCAAATTACAGCTTGCAAGCTACAAGTAGCTTTTTGATATCTTCAGGGTTGCTCCATACCATCAACAATCAATAGTTAGTATAAAGTTAAATATTATTTTTGATATAAAACAAATCCATAATTATATAAAACTAGAAATTACCCACTCATATAAATGAGCAGAAATATACTATTGTGATCTAATCTTATAATACTTTATATAACAGCATATTGTATAATAATAGCTTATCTTGCAGATTTATTTACTATATATTTTATTAAGCATTAGTTTAAATGTGTAGTAATTTTGTTAATAAATAGAAATGCCATAAATATAATAATGGGCCCCGTGCGCCCGTGGGGGCTTGGCAATGCTTCCCCTCGGGCCCGTGGGGACAATTCGTATTGGGAGCCTGTGGGGCCACCCCACGGGCACCGTGGGGAACCAGGGGCCCATTGGCCCCCTCCACGGGTGGGGCTGCATTCCTGTGGAGGGAGTAGTTTACAACATGATGAATAGTTATATTTTATCACACAAAGAAATTATAAGCAAATTTCATTTCAAATATGTAACATATCATTATCGTAATTATGGATACAGAACAGACTTAACTGCAAATTCAACATAAAATTTCCTTTAAAATAAAACATCCAATAAAAAAGTATGATATAAAAATACTGATTGAAGACAAATTGATACTGAAGAGTATCCTCTATCATAAACAGTAATAATTCTTTTAATTCTAATTAATCAATTTAATTCTAATTAATCAGTAATAATTCTTTTAGCTAAATAATTCTGTAAAAATCCAATAACAGTAATGCAGGTAAGTTATCTGTTGCCCCTTTCTTTGACACTTAGCGCCATCTATTGATATTTATTGTCATAAATAAATCCTTGACACTTAGCGCCATCTATTGATATTTATTGTCATAAAATAAAAATATCCAATAATAGTAATGCAGGTAAGTTATCTGTTGCCCCTTACTTTGACCACTACGCTATCTATTGATATTTATTGTCAAAAATGAATATCAATATATTTCATGCCATCTATTGATATTTATTGTCAAAAATGAATATCAATAGATAGATCTATATATTTTCATAAAATTAAAATTCAACCCCTAGGGCCCTAAAAATGGCCAGCTATCTGTTGCCCCTTATTTTCACACTTAGCGCCATCTATTGGTATTTACTTTCAAAAATGAATATCAATAGATTTCAAAATATATAAAATCAATTTCGATAATGCAGGTAAGTTATCTATTGCCCCCTTACTTTGACACTTAGCGCCATCTATTGATATTTATTGTCAAAAATAAAAATTGGGCCCCTAGGGCCCTAAAAAATGGAAAAAAAAGATCTCTTGTCGCAGACATCTGAAAATTAGACCTTTCTAAGGATACCATATTTATACAAATCGGTATAGTGGTTCGACCAAAAAAGGGACATCCTGTCAGCAGCCTCGTTTGACTATTAATATATTCTTGAAATCCCCCTCATATAAATGAGCGGAAATATGGAAATATACTGTTGTGATCTAATCTTATAATACTTTATATAACAGCATATAGTATAATAATAGCTTACTAATAATACTTTATACAGTATAACAGCATATTGTGTAATAATAGCTTATCTGCAAATTTATTTAATATATATTTCATTAAGCGAAATATAAATAATAAAATTTCCTTTAAAATAAAACATCCAATGAAAAGGTTAAATAAGGTGTGAAAAGGTTAGCTGAACAGTATCCTGTATCATAATCAGTAATAATTCTTTTAGCTAAGTAATTCTGTAAAAATCCAATAATAGTAATGCAGGTAAGTTATCTGTTGCCCCTTTCTTTGACACTTAGCGCCATCTATTGATATTTATTGTCATAAAATAAAAATTCGGCCCCTAGGGCCCTAAAAAATGGCCAAATAAAAAAAAGATCTGTTGTCGCAGACATCCGAAAATTAGACCTTTCTAACAATACCCTATTTATAAAAATCAGTACAGTGGTGCGTCCGAAAAAGGGACTTCAGCCAGCCACGTTTGACTAATTATAATATAGAAGATTATAGTAGAATTGTCGTCATTTCCAATTTTTTGTGTTTGATTTCAGAGTCTGTCAAAAGATGTATATAGTTTACTATTTCCACACACATTATCAACAATTAAGTTAGTTTACCTTCTTCTCTATTTTGTCTGAAAATCCTGAATCTAGTAATTTTACAGCTTATTTACTGCTGCATTTTTAATTGGTATCTCCAATAGAATTTTGGAAAATTATTCTAGAATCAAAAGATCTCAATTGCTTGTTAACTTATTTCCTATGAATCCCTGCACTCATCTATGAAATTTATCAAATCAAGGCACCCCTACAAAACTCTCCAATCAATATTTTGCAGAGCTGATTTATATTGCCTTAATAAACTATATGACTGACTATAAAAACTGAGCAAAACAGGTGCAAATTCAATAATTAAATGAAAAACAAATGGACCTACTATACTATCAAAAAAAGTGGCATACTAACAAAATGTCAAAGATGTTGCCAGAGGAACTTTCAGAGATACAAAAAACAAGTTATTGACTTATCAAGAGGCACGGCAGTGACTCTAAGCCAAATACAGTAATCACTGACTGACTCTTATTACTGGAGTTATTACAACCAAAATTCAATTTGCTATAACTTTGGTCCTAAGTTAAATATTATTAATCTGACAATTACATTTGAGAAAAGTATTCAATAGGACATAGACTGCTAAATTTGAAGTTTCATATTCAATCAGTAATAGAATTAGAGCAGTTTAAAAATTGCAAAAATAGACAAAAAAGTGTCATTTTTCTTCTTCTCCTCTTATGCAGACACCTCTGCAGGTTGCATTATTTAACCGATATTGATGAAATTTGGAATATCGGTATTAGTTTACTTAGTTTTTAGGTCTCCTGAAAATTTGAGCACAATCCGGTCAAAGGGAGAAAGGGGGATCCGATTTCCATAAATGCCTTTACATATTGCATTGCTTAACCGATTTTGGCCAAATTCAGAATATAGGCATAGCGTAGTTCATTTAATATCTAAAAATTTTGGCCCAATTGGGCTAAAATTAAAAGGTGTAAAAGACAATGATTTTCTTCTCTAGAAATGTCTCTATCATCTAAAATATAAATGATATCCTATTAAAAATATCTCATATGTAAAAAAATAAGCCAAGTACAGTATTACTGAAACAGGATATTTGTGAAAAATTTAAATGCGGTTATTTTGGTTGATGATGTTATATTTTCTTAAATCATCAAACAAGTAGCACATCTAAATTTATTGCAATTTAGTTGCAACTACTTGTTTGGCGATTTAAGAAAATAATATAACATCAACCAAAATAACTGCATCTAAATTTTCACAAATATCCTGTTTCGGTAATACTGTACTTGTATTTACATATGTGATGTTTTAATGGGATTAATTTTACAAAAAGTCCTCAAACAACAAAATATAGTGTAGATCATTAATACTATAAATACTGATTATAAGAAAGCCATTGACAATATTTCACATATGATTGATTTGGATTCATTTTGTAGTTTTAAAATATATCATTAATAACTTTCCCATAGCATCTGATGATTATGAAAAAAATATTAAAACTATGGATTAATAACAAATATTTCTATATCTGCTATAGACTTGGACAAGATGTATTGCAGAAAGATTGGCTTAGACTGCTCTAAAATACATGATCTAACCAATCTCCATTATGTTGAACAATAGTTAGGCTTCCATATAAAACATATTACTTGATGCATAATAATTTAACATCTAAATCAGTGGTTTTTAACCTTTTCAAAGTCACTGAACACTTCTGATTGTAAAGAAAATTTGTGAAACACTACATTACTAAGATTATAAAACAAACAACAAAATTATGTAAGAACATATATTTTACTAAAAATTAGGTTATACACTATTGTGATAAGTGTAGGCAGGACCCACAAAAGGAGAGCACCGCCAAACAAACAGGAAGTAATTAAAGCAATAAAACATGTGCAGAGGGAAAAAGGATCAGAATTGTCTTAGCAACCAAACGGTGTGCATTGTATACACCGATATGTAAATATTTTAACGTATTTGTATTTTATCTTCTTGCTAATTAAAATATATTATAACAAATTATACATTACCCATTAAATAACAGTAAAAAAAAAATATATATTCTTAAGAACTGTAAGTAACTCTCTTAGAAAAAAGGAACATTTTTAAATCAAATTTAATGCGATGCCTGAACTGATTGTCTTTGCAGATTTGAGCAATATCAGGTCTAGTATGTGATAAAGCTACCTCATTTCTTCTTCAATATACCTAAGTTTTACGCATTTTTTAGCTTTTGTTCATTAAGGTTGGAAAAGCCTAGCTGACACAAATATGATGTCAAAAACCGTAGCAAAATCTTAAGTGCTTTTATGGGTAAGCCTACTTAATAGTTTATTTGAAAATGCTGAATCTTTCTACATTATAAAATGCAACTGTGCAGTATGTTAAGGTCATTCGAGTAGACCTTGCTCCCATAATTTTGTGGAACACCTGTAACACATTCACAGAACATCAGTGTTCCAGTGAATACCAGTTAACCTTTTCCGCTCCAACACTTTGGGAGCCAAGACAAAATTTAAAGTCCAATAATTTCGTTATTTTTGCTTAAATCGAGGAAAAATGGTTAAAATCTCAAATACTATCATATTTTTCATATTTCTTTCGTATTACTCAAAAATTTCATTTTATGTTGATTTTTAATAAATTTTTAATTATCGCTTTAATTTGAACCCAATCCGAATCAATTAACACATTTGTGATCTTTGCACCCCCAAAAATTCAAGAACGGATTGTCCGACTTGCTCTATCATGTTCCACATTTCCTTCTAAGTTTATTCTTACTTCTTTTCTACAGTTATCTTGATCCAATAATTATAATTTGGGAAAGTTTGGCCTCGTGTAAATAATATGATTTTAGTGTTTTTTTCACACACAAAGTTCGATAAATTAATTTTATTTAAAAATTTATAAATTTTAACTTATCAGAGAAACAAAGAACCTATACCACACTTGATGATCGACGCAGAAGTTGGCAACCTAGATTCTGGCGGGAAATATCTAACGGTTTTCGAAATCAGCTGATTGTTTACATTACTGTTTGTCTATCACAAGAATAGTTCCCGCCAAGAAGTCTGTACATGTCTGTTGCCGTGGAAACAAGACTCGCTCCATTTTCGACAGGGGAAGCCAGAAAAAAGGCGTCCATTTTGGCTTACTGAACGCCTTGATGGCATGTAGGAGATGTTGTTATTATTATTATCATTTCTTTTTGTAATTACTTAAATCGATTCATCAAATGAAAGGAAACTGTTTCATATATTAATTATATGCTAATATTTATATTTTACAAATGAAAATAAATATGAATCCTCACATGCTTAACCCCCATTCAAAATGGACAGGTCTTGTTGCTATAGCGACCGCCACGGGAGCTATTCTTGTTAGTGATGGGTTGCGAATGGAGTCGCGAGTCACAGATTAGTAATACAAACCTCTAACCATGAAAACCAATGCATGTTTTGCTAACGTTTTGGTATCAGTTTCAAAATTTGGCCCATAATTTGGAAAACCCACTATTCTATCTATTCTTGCATCATACTTTAACCCTGTATAATTACTGTCAGTCCATCCAAGGTCAATTACATGACCTTAGGCTATGGGCTAGTTACATTATGTTGACTAAGGGGAGAGTCATGACAACATGTCCCCTTTGAAAATGTTATTATTATTATATTTTAACTATTTTTTGAAAAATTAATGACTTAGAATAACTAAATACAGAGAAATAATTCACCATCCGCTATTTTTAAAAGGCACTGAGACAAATTTGAGTAAAAATAAATAAGGAAGAAATATTTAACATATGCCATTTTTAAAAGGCACTGAGACAAATCTTGAGTAAAAAACATAGATCACCATTTTTAAAAAACACTGAGACAAATTTTGAGTAAAAAATGTATAATACTGACTTAGAATGACTAAATACAGAGAAATAATTCACCATCTGCCATTTGAATGACGAAATACAGAGAAATAATTCACCATCTGCCATTTTTAAAAGCACTGAGACAAATCTTGAGTAAAAACGTATAAAAAGCGATAATTTATCAAAAATCAGTGCTAAATCTGCACAGATGGCAGGATGATAGCAACGTATACAAATTGTAGCAATATTTGTTAAAATAAATAAATTTTCAACCGTATAAAAGTGATAATTTATCAAAAATCAGTGCTAAATCTGAGTAAAAAACTATAAAAACGATAATTTATCAAAAATCAGTGCTAAATCTGGCATACAGGTAGAAAAACGATAATTTATCAAAAATCAGTGCTAAATCTGGCATACAGATGGTATAAAAATGATAATTTATCAAAAATCAATGCTAAATCTGGCATACAGATGGCAGGAAATAATTTATCAAAAATCAGTGCTAAATCTGGCATACAGATGGCACGATGATAGCATATACAAATTACAGCAATATTTATTAAAATAAAAAAATTTTCAATGACATTAGCAATGTTTATTAAAATAAATAAATTTTCAACAAATGTAAAGATACAGCATATTTATTAAAATAACAACATTTTCAACAAAGTCGACATTCTCATATTATTAAAATAAAAAATTTTCAACAAAGTCGACATTCTCATATGTACTAATACTTCTTATAAAATAATAAGTATTTTTCATACATTATTTTAAGAAAATAGGAAGAAAAATGGCTAATAAACAATTATTTTAAACATTTGTGTAGTAGAATGCTGTATTTCATCTGCGAGAGGGAT
>AYEL01065515.1:0-29598 GCA_000484575.1 Olivierus martensii
TATTCCTGTTGTTATACTTGCTTTTCGTTGGGGCTGTGACATAACAGACTGTGTTGTATTTCCATGATTCTTATGTTGTGTTGATATTTTTTCTTGTAATAAATAATATAAAGCACTGATATTATCAAAATGTTTTCCTTTCACACTCTATATAAAAAGATATATAAAAAGATTAAATAATCTTATAAAAATATGCTTTTTAAATATTCTTATAAAACTAATGAAAATTTTCAAATTATTATTATTATTAAATTAATACGAAATTAATTAACAATAATAGGATATAACAATAATATAATGAATATTATTGAACAGGATATAACAATAATATAATGAATATTATTGTTATATCCTGTTCACAAATATGTAGTCATACATAAAGTTATAAAACACGAGTACACAAAATCACAAAAAAGTCTCATTAGTTTCAGAAAAATGAAAATTATGTTTATGTTGTATTATTGATATTTTTAGTAATTTGAAATTTATGATTTTTAATAATAATACAATATGCTGTACTCTGTATTTATTGTATTTGCATTATTTATAAATAAATCAAAAATATTTCCTTTTATTTAATAGTCACATGCAATTCTTATATCAATCAAATTCAATGTTGTATTAAACTGACCTTTAACTGCAATTATTTGCTTACATTAAATAAAATCTCAACCTGCTCAAACTATTATAAGCTATACTTTATTTTTAACTGTGATATAATACAGGTTTTTCAGCTGGATTTTGCAGAAACTCAAGATACTTAGTGCATTTTTCAAAAATCTCCAAAGTATATAAAAATGTAGCCAAATATCAGGAAAATAGACTTCTTTATTAGTCTATAGCTAGATTTTTATGTCATATATTATAATTTAATAATGATATTTTTAATAAATTTTGAATAATGCCAAGAAATTATAAAATATTTACAGTATAGTAATAAATTTGAAAAATATAGCATCCAGTTAATCTCATAACATATTTCAATTTTATGGACATATTTATTCGATATTTTTTCTGTTATTATGCATATCAATATTTGAATTTACATGCATGAACATGAAACTCACATATTTTCTCACTATCATCCTTTCAGTTTATGATTGCTTATGAAATGTGTGTTACTATTTTTTTTATTGTATATCTATATTATATATTGTATATAAAAATATATACTATTTTTATACTTTATTAGGAATGTAACTTATAATTCTATTCAGAGAACTAATATGTCTTACAAGCAGCCAATGAAGAGCATCTTAAAACAGTTGAAAATTTAAAAGAAATGCTTCAGGATTTGGCATATGATGATACAAACAAATAATTCTATTCAGAGAACTAATATGTCTTACAAGCACGAATGAAGAGCATTTTAAAACAGTTGAAAATTTAAAAGAAATGCTTCAGGATTTGGCATATGATGATACAAACAATGAATGGTTTGTTCATTTATGATTCACCAAAATGCAATTCCTATAAAGGAATAATCACGATCTTTTCAAACAATTGATGTTTGGTGAAAATTTTGTTTCTAAAATAGATATAATTATCAAGAATAGTTGTATGTTAAAAAATAAAAAACTGGATGATGAACAATTTCAGATTTTAGAAGAGAAAAAATAAGCTAAATAAAATACCTTACATTTATTGTTTATTGTTTTTAATTCAGTAAATTATTTAATAATGTTTGAGTTTTAATATATTATTTATTAATCATACTGTAATATGTATTGAACAAATTAAAATTTGAAAATATTAAATTAATTTATTATTTATTAATCATACTGTAATATGTATTGAACAAATTAAAATTTGAAAATATTAAAAATTTTTAATTCTTATGGAACTTTTGTTCAATACATATTGAACAAAAGTTCCATAAGAACCCTGTCTGTTATATAAAAACATTCAAGTCACAGCATACATTTCTATTTTAGGCATATTCTTTGGAATGTATGTTGTGCATTATAGTAGAATCATTTATATTTAAAAAACATTTGATTATTTCTAAATTTCATATACTTTGCTCATGATTAATTTATTAAATCAAGATTATATTATATTTGGAATTGTATAATAAAATATAAATAAAATTAATGTATTGAAAAATATACCTGAATTATTTCCTTTTGAGTAAATCCACACATCTGTTCCATATATTCTACAAGAACATTATTTATTGTATCAATTTCATTTATTGCATTATTATTTTTTTCAAGTATTGTTGTTACTTCTGAATTATTGCTTTCTTCTTTCATCCATTTATGTTTTTTAATCTGTTCTAAAGTATATCTTTTTCAGGATCAACAACAAGCATGTTACGAATTAAGTTTTCACAGTCTATAATAATTTTATATAATGATTAAACAAAATAATTAAAACTGAAATTCTATATTTAAATACCGATATATTACCTGAACTCATGAAAAATGGGACACGAAATTTCCCTGATAAAACACAATCTCGAAGACTCTGCAATGTCTTACCATCAAATGGTAATGCTCCACATACCATAACATATAATACTACTCCTAAACTCTAAAAACATAATAATAATTAAATTAATATATGATTTTGATGTTTTAATAAAAATATAAAAAATTTGTTTTATTTTGTCTATTTTTCATCAATTATTATGTATATAAGAGGTTTAGAGATTTAATAGTAATCACAATGATACAGATTAACACAGGAAAGGCATAGCACAGATTCTCTTTTACAATCCTTCGATATAGATTTCAGCATTGTCCATGACCTATTTCCATTGTTGTTAAAGTAGCTTCATAATGCCATCAGCACCCTCATATATATATATATATATTGATGTCATTTAATAAAAATATAAAAAATTTGTTTTATTTTGTCTATTTTACATCAATTATTATGTATATAAGAGGTTTAGAGATTTAATAGTGATCACAATGATACAGATTAACACAGGAAAGGCATAGCACAGATTCTCTTTTACAATCCTTCAATATAGATTTCAGCATTGTCCATGACCTATTTCCATTGTTGTTAAATATGTGCAATTTACCATTCCATGGATGGAATGGTGGATTGCACATATAATGTCAGGAACTGTGTGGAACTTAATGCCTCATAGGAATTCCTTTTGTTTAGGAAATAAATCAAAGTCACAGAGGATAAGATCTAGAGAGTATGGTAGATGGTACAGCATTTCACAGCCCCATCTTGCAGCCAACACCAGCTGCAAGACAATGAACATTGTCATGGAAAATAATGGCTGGAAAGGTCAGAAAGTGATACTGTTTCCTCTACAGAACTTCATGCAGGTTGTGTTGCAAAAAATGTGTGTAGTATGCAAGCATTTACAGTTTGTCTGTTGGATAATTGTGCATCCAAAATGGCAGGTTGCCTAGGCCTAGACTCGTCACTCACATTCTCACTTGAATGCATTCACCCACTTCTTTACTGTACTATATGGTAACGAATCAGCACCATATCCCTGATAGTACTCGTTTGTGGCACGCTCCTTGTAGTTTCAATTTTAAGCCAAGAATGCTCCTCCAACTTGGAAAATGTGTTTTTCCACCTATCTTCTGCTCTGCACAGAGTTGTGATGTTAATGTGAGCGTGCAGTACATGGAAAGGCAATACTCTTTATAGAGATGGGAGAGGAATGTTCGACCTTTTATGTGCCAATAAAATCAGCATCGCACATTTCATCATTCCCCTCTAGCATTACTGTGATCACTATTAAATTTCCAACCCTTGTATATATTGTACATTATTAAATTCTATTGAAATGATTAATATAATTTACTAGCCAATGCCTAACATAACATATGCCATCAAAAGAAATACATGAAAAACAAACCAATTGACAAAAAATATCTGCTTTTATTCTCAAATTTATTTTTAAAATTATCAAAAATTATGTTAATAAAATGTTCTCTTCATGTAAATAAATCATGAATATTTGATTATAATTATTATAAATATTTGATAATTACGTATTCTGTACAAATTTTTATATATTTTATATATTTCAGCTGTTGATGTACAGTTTAGGCAGATGTCATATGATATCATAGGCACACTGACAAACCACTGTGCCAGTTATAAAGGGATTTTTATACGATGGCACTCAGTATAATTATTTTCAGTGTTTAAATAATCAATTAAAATTCATTTTAATCTAAATTGTCCATTATTAATCAACAATTTAGAGTTAAAAAGAATTTATAAAATTTGAACTTTTCCTCATGATGACAGCCTGTTGAGATCTAATTACATTATGCAACAGTGATGTCATATGCATGTCACCATCTATTGGGAAACTTATAAAATTTCACTGGTACTTGGTTTTTTGGTTTGAAAAATTAAAAAAATATAATATGCATAAAAATTCTGTATCAACTGACACCATAATTACCTTCCTAGTTGATAAAGAAAAATATGAGACATCATGCAACTGGAAGATTTACATCTAGCCATCTATTGGGAATTTTTGAAACTTTGTCATTAGCTTTTTTTTACAATTACAGAATGAATCAGCACCATATCCCTGATAGTACTCGTTTGTGGCACGGTCCTTGTAGTTTCAATTTTAAGCCAAGAATGCTCCTCCAACTTGGAAAATGTGTTTTTCCAACTTAATGTATTAATTCCATTTGTTGTTCCGCTATTCAGTTGGAGTTCTTCTTGTTTAATCTGTGTTAAAGTTTGGTTTTAAGGCACCAGTTTTGTTTAGATATCTATTTAAGGCTTTTAATATTTCAATATAGAAGAAATACAATCACTTTTATACCTTTTTGTTAATTCTAATTTTTTCCAGACATCTCTTAGTATACTGATTACACGAAAATATGCAAATTTTTTGAACTCTGAATAATACCATTTTTAATTGAAAAGGTGTGAATACTTTTGATTTGTGCATTATTTTTTGTTTGGCAATATTTTCTGCAAACTAAAATGGTTTAATTTGAAATAATGCTTTATTTATTTCTCATTCTGAGGAGAAAACTTTGGTGTAGGATAAATTTTTGTTAATTCATTTGTTTTTCATTTCATTCAAAAAAAAAAAAACTACAATGTTTTGTAGCGTGTGTAACTTTTGAAGGCAACTATGCATAATTCGATAATAAGTAAAATAGTTCAGAAAATAAAGCAAGAATGAAAAAAATCAGATATTACAATACACAAATTTTCTATTCTTATCCTACATTAGAATTTATTAATTGTTATCGAATAATGTATAAGATATATAGTATATAATATTGTGGAATAATGTATACAGTTTATTATACAATACGAATTTAGTATACAGTACTTATTCATATTTTTGAATAGAATATACTCGATCTGTAAAATATCTTTATATCTAAAAGAAATCTAATATTTTCTCTAAACAATGAAAATTTTAACTAAAATTTACTTTGCTTCAGAAATTATATTTGTTGTGGTGTATTGCAGACATCGGGTCATCATGTTTGCCCACCATGGGGTATGGGTGAAAGGCGCGAGAATAAAAAAAAAAGATGGAGGACTGTGACGCGAGGTGCCTGATAATTTGATAAGTGAAATAAATGTTTCCCAGAATAGTTTTATGTTAAAAGGTACTGTACATTGTTTTGATCTGTTTTGTTTTGTATCGTAAGAGAACTTGTATTATTAATTGCTTTAAGAATAAAGCTAATGTTATTGATAAATGGTAGAAAAGATTCATTTTGAGGTCTAATAACCTCCACGATCCTCAAGAATACAATACGGGTATCTCTTTAATATTAAACAGCTAAAAATATTACTGATGTTCAAAATAGCCTATTTTATAGTTCTACTGTATCTTGCAAATTATTAAAATTTTATTTGAAAATATAAATCTGATAAAAACGTTTATTTTTTACCATCAATCTAAAATGAGAGTTAAAACTGGATGAGACCAATAGATCACACCCAGAGAGAAATAATTGTCTACTTTCGATCCACTATTTCGGAATGATTAAAGATGAAGAATTAAAATATATATATATGCCATCAAAGTAATTTTATCGTTTTGAACTTCATATATAACTTTCACGAAAAATTATATAAAAATGAACAAATATTTTAAGTTAAACCAAGATAAATTTCTTTTAATTTATTACAGATTATTTGCATTTATAGATAATATTTACATTCTTAAAATGTAAAATAACACGGAGGTAAAAGTATACTTTTCTACACAGTTAAAATTTGCATGGTGCAACTTTTTCTGTTGCTTCGATAAAATCGAAGTTAATACTAATTAAAGATTAGAAAAAGCGCATCTGAAGCTAGGAAATGAATGACGATATACATTTACAGCGTATACTAATCTAATTAATAAACTAATTTACCACTCGATTTTGGTTAGGGTAACTAAATTCTTTCATACCATTATAATAAATAATACAGTTCTAAGAAAAAAGTACAAAATTTTAAATTAATTACGCACTCCATTTAAAATAGGTATTTTTTCTTGTTCTGATTTGCTCGAGATGATGCGAAGCTTTGCGCCATTGGCAAAAATATTAAGTAATGAAAATTTCCTAAAAGAATTAGGTAATTAGGTAAAAGAATTGTCTGATATATATTATTCGGAGGTTCGATTTTAAAAACATAGTATATGAATTTTTATACTGTATCTGCACATACTATATTAAAAGTCCTTTGCTATAATTCTTGTAAAGATCTTTTGACATATATTTATTAAAGAGTGAAAATGAATAATTCTGCTATAAAATATTTTAAAAAATTCTTCAAATTTCTAAAATATCTTATAAAAATTCATACTCCAAAATACAGTACAACTTAAAATCGTACATCGATGATTCAATCTTTTCTGGTAACTACAGTAGATGCATACTTAATTAATTAGAAAAAAATCGATTCCAAAATAATTACATATGGACTTATATGAAAATCGTAATAATAATTATTTATTCATTTATTTATTTTTTTTTTTTTAAATGATTATTTAAAAAAAAAAAAAAAAAAATGAAATTAATAGCCACTTGAAATCGTAAATGAATATAAAAATAGAACTAAAAAGTGTAAATCAATAAAATATTTTTCTAAATTAGATGATGATAAATCTCAATGAACTAAAGGTGCGTGTCCATCTAAGAGAAAAACTGTCGCGAGAGACTCTCGATAATGAAATTCGCAAATGGACACACTCCTGCGAGCTACTCTCAGGGGTGTGTCCATTTGCGAAATTCCCTGTCTCGAGTGTCTCTCGCGACAGTTTCTCTCTCAGATCGACACGTACCCTAACGTAGTTATTTCGCTCCCAGCATTTTCAGCTTTCAATACTACAAACTTTAATAACGCTTAATCACACCATAAGTAGTGAAAAGCGTAAAATTCCGCATAAAGGAAATCAGTTTGAATTATAATGTTCTAAAATATTTTCTTCAAAATATACATCATATATAATTACAGAATATATGAAAATGTTATATAATAAGTTTCTGATAAGTATGTATGTAGACATATCTGATGTTTATAACGAGGGAGGAGGAATAAAATCGATTCTGTAAAGCAGGGATGGGAAATCTTTGTAAGTATATCTTTGTAAGTATACATAGCGTTGGTATTAGATAAAATAATGTGGCTCGCGGGCCGAAGGTTGCCCACCCCTACTATAAAGCATGATTTTCCTATTGAATTTTCGTAAAAAATATTTCAACCGATTTAAAGACGACAGAAAACCTCAAAAAAAAAAAACCCCAACATTAAATTAAACACTTAAAAATAGATAAAGTTAAAAATGAAACTTCAAGGTCATCTTTAATGAAGTGTCCTTCCAGTTAAATTTAAAAAAAACTCTTATCATTTGTTTCAACAGCTATTTATGAAGGACACACAAGACATCACAGTCTCATTGTTTGAAAGCTTAAGACATTTATAAAAAATAAAATAAATGCATATTAAAAACAGAATAATAATATATTGGGTTGTAACACAAGTAATTTCGGGTGTATTTAAAAAAATTGGTTAAATGTAAACCTATCATATAATCAATATTGTTATCAATGAGTTTCCCATTTTATAGGCAATTGATGAATGCCTTCTGAATAAACGTTTTTATCTTTCGATCCAAAAATGTCTTGAATGAAAGAATTGACTTCATTATTATTATTGAATTTTTCCCATTTAATGCATTTTGTAACGATTTAAACAGGTGATAATCGGATGTCGCAAGATCCGGAGAGTGTGGTAATAATACACCTTGGGTAATACTGACTATTCGAACTCCAAAATTTTCTTCAAAACGACTTTAAAAACATGCGACCCCGCATTATCACGGAGCAGTACAACTTTTCTCCGTTGACGATGCCAGGGCGATATTTTTGAATTTTTTTTTTTTTAATCTTTGAAGCTGTTACCTGTATAGATCATCAATAATTGTTTCGTTGCGTTTAAGCAGTTCATAGTGGTTTTTATTTCTCTATAATCCAATCAAACATTCAACATTACTATCCTTGACTGAAGGCTTTTTTTTTTTTTTGGATCTGGTTTGATTTGTTGGTTTTATCTATCCATTGTCGTTTTCGAATGGCATTGTACTTTTCATCTTCAGTAACAATATTCCTTAGAAATGGTTCCTGTCGGTGTCGAGTGAGTAGACTTATAACCGAAATTAATTCTGTTACAACCCAATATTTTCCAAAGAATAAAATTTATTTTTTTCCTATTGTAAAAAATCTTTCAAAATTTAATTTATAAATACTGCTAGTAAAATACGTAAAAAGATTAATATAAACATTTATTTACAATAAATAAATTTTATGCACTGTTTAGGCCTATATATTATTTATCATCATCATTATTGTTTATATTATATTAATGCATCGAATTTTATTTATTTATTTACAATAAACTAATTTATGCATTGTTAAATTTTATTTATCGTAATAAATCCTGCAGACGTATAATTTTTCCGTACATTTAATTTATTATAGTATTTGGTAGCTGATCACAATTACGTCATGTCGTCCTGATGATTTATGATAAGGTGATGTCATGGTGACGTCGCACATTCATACTTTTTGTGACGTCATCCATTCTTACGTCATGGTTATATCAAACTATTATAGCATTTGAAATCCATTGGCTTTTTGTGTCCAATTTTACCAATTGTTTAATTAACCAGCGTATTATATAGAGATGACGTCATCTTAACTGAGACGAGTTGTCTCCTGATATCATCGTGACATTAGACGAAAGCATTTTATTACGTCATCGACGATGTCGTAGGTGCGACTGTGACGTGACTCATCCAAATCGAACGAAATTGTAACTTATATACGGCATTGTTCATGTAATGCCCCACCCCCCCCAGGAGAATTTCGCAAATTTCATAAATTTTCTTGAAGGTCTGGAATCAGTCCCTACCTCCATACAAATACTTCAAATTTCTACCGCGTCCAAAAGTGCCCAAACGATACGTGCGGATACAAATATCGTCCGTAACTTATACCGATTATGGTAGCCTATAGATTGGTATCTGAAATCTAAATTAAATAAAATATTCTGATAAACATTTCATCATTTTTGTTTTCTATTTATTGCAGTATTCTGAACCTGAATGACATTTTGAATTGCATAGTATAGGCCCTATATTTTTAGCACAAAAGCATTTCTTTATTTGACATTTTATCTATAGGCAGAAATACATATGTGACATTAGTCAAATCACGAATGCTGAACATATTTTATAGCAGAATAAAATTGTATTGATTATAAATACTATAAATATAAAAACATAATTCAAATTAGTACGTTCTTTCAAAATCACATCAATTTTACATGAAAAAGAATGATGCATTATATGAAAATGCCCTGTTTGCTAGTTCAGGATTCGACGAATGCTGCATGTGTAATTCGCCTTTACATATGCACTTATTAAATCCTTACCCAATAAGCTGATTTGAGTGATATATGTATATCCATTGGAATATCTTCTAATGTCAATAAAATGCAATAAGTTATCAGATACAGCTTTTAATGCTTGCCAGATGTGGTACTGTAGTGAGAAATATTAATATATTAAAACGTACTTTCGCACTTTAGAAGTACGAAGCACGTTTTTAATGTATAGTAGTCACTTTTGATATTTAAAAGGAAAAAATTAGGGAGATGCTTGCAATATTTTGAAGTCATTACGGACATTCGGGTCGATGTCTATCATGTGAGCACGACACAAGGAGTGCTAAAACAGCTTTATTCCAGATCGCAGTTTTGTGCGCTTTATTCTTATAAAGATATTTTAAAAACTTGCCCAACTTAAACGAAAAAAATCCCACAAAATTATCCCATCAATTTTTTTTTTTCATTTTTATTTTAAATAAATCCTAAGAAAATATATTTGCAAAAAAGCATTCGTGAAAGTTTCATGCATTATATATAAATATGAGAGCAATTTTAAAAACTTTTTAAATGAAGTTTAGGAGATCTTATTTGGTTACATTTATGCTTAGCGTAACACTTTTTCCTCAAACCGGGACATTTTTGGTATTTTTACTCAAATAGAATAATATACATATACGATGTTGTGATATTATAGACCAGCTGTATTTCTGAAAAAATACCGAAAATAGAAAAAATTGAAAAATATAAAGTGCTATTATTTCTAATATATGAAGAAATCTTTTTTGCTTATCCACTTGTGTGACACGATAAGTATTTTTTCACTATGAACTTTTATTTTAAATGGGAAGATATAATGTATTCTATATATATATATATTTGTATTGATACTTTCTTTAGTAGGACTAATATCTTTAAATATATTAAAAAATAAAAATAATGATTTTTAATTAAATGTGTATTATCTAAAAGTTATTTATGTACCACGCACTTTCCGCGAAAATATGGAACAGAGTAACTGCAAAATTACTTATTTTAAATTGAAATAACTAATGATACACGGACTTTAAATTAAAATCCGCGATTTAAGCTTGAAATGAAAACAACAGGAGTGTTATAATTACTGAACAGTACTAGAAAGATTATTCGGGATACTCAAAATTCTTCATTTGTCAACTGTTGGACAGGTAAAGAATAATCTTTGAAACTAAATTATTTACTTAAATAATTTAAGTTAATCAAGATTCTTTTGATAATTTAAAATTGTTATAAAAATAATTTTCCTCGAAAAAATATATTTAATTTAAATAACTTTTCTAACTTGTTCGCTGGTATCCCATCAAAAACATCATCTAAATATGTAAAAAATATAAAAAATAAGCCAAGTACAATATTAGGAAAATAGCATATTTATTAAAATTTAGATGCGGCTATTTTGATTGACGATTTTAAGAAACTTAAACGATAACTAAACAAATAAATATTACAAATATGCTATTTTCTTAGTACTGTATTATCGATTGTGTTCAAGATTCCAGACTTGAGAATTTTTATTATTTTTATTTCGACATTCTCGATAAAACTTCTTATAAAATTCGGGAATTAAAAAAAAAAATCATGCGCATTTGTATCCTAAAAATTTTCAAACAATAAACTAAGCGGTAACAGGGATTTTATACGTCACTTCTACTAGCTTTATATTTCAAAACGAAAATTATCCGAAATTAATCACAAAATAATACTTAAAACAGGCATATAAAAACCTAAAACAACACAAAGATCGATAAATTTTACAAAAAATCATTAATTTTATTGCAATTTTAAATATTTCTATTGTTGCCATGTTGTGACATAGGCAGAGTTATGACGACGTTTACGTAAGCAAAATTTAACCAAATATCTGGTTTCTAACCATGTTTTCAATCCATTCAGCGGTTCGCCAAAGTTATTGGTGAATGTATCAGAGGATATGAGTGGATGATTCTCCAAAAATCTCATCTTCACTCAATAGCCAGAGGCAACAGAGCTCTCTTAGAAAATTACGTAGCCAAAATAGAGGGTCCTAAACTGTTTTTAAAGGGTGTATCTGTTGGTTTAGATAATCAAATGTAGTGATATGTAAAAAATAAGCAGTGATATAGACTAAAAAGCTCATATATCTACATAAGATTTTTCCAAGCACAGAATCCATTTAGTAGATAAATAAATAGACAGTTTGTATGTACTGAAAAGCTATTTTAATAAAAACTGTTAGCAATTGTAAAATAAATACGATTATTTTTTCATTATTATTGAAATTTAATTATATTTAAAAAAATATATCATCAATTTGTATGTACTGAAAAGCTATTTTAATAAAAACTGTTTGCAATTGTAAAACAAATACGATTATTTTTTCATTATTATTGAAATTTAATTATATTTAAAAAAATATATCATAAGATTAAATAAAAAACAAATATAAAACAATCCATTATTTTTTGTTTTCATTTTGCATGATTTTTGTCTCATTTTGTTTTTATCCTTACTAAAAAAAAGTATTTATTTTTAGTAAGGATCCCGAACTATTTGCTTTCTTGAGACTTGGGAATCTCTTTCTTGAGTCTCGAGAAAGCAAACAGTTCGGGAAAACACAATCGCTATACTGTACTTGGCTTATTTTTTACATATTAAGTACAGTCGATTCCGCTTAATTGGGACACGTTGGGGACTAATCCATTTTGGCCCAATTAAGCGGAGGCCCCAATTAAACGAATTACTAATAAATTCTAAATAAAATATGTAATACGTAAGTAAATAAATAAGCGTATAATAAATAATAAATAAGTAGGTAAAAAAAAAATAATTAGGTACCTATTTTAATGCTTTATTAAGCCAAAATACAGAAAATATTTGTACTAGCATACTTTCCAGATGAAGAAAAAATAATACAGCGCATACACATTACAATTTCAAATTTTAATTCTGCAAAAATGCATCAAGTGTAGTCTGTTTTTTGTCTTGATTTTGGTACATCAGTTATATCAAGCAAGTCTACGATGGCTTGTATTAAATGGCTGGCTTTTAATTTTATCGAAAGTGTAAAATCATTTCTTGGCATCTTGGTAAAGATTTAAAAATTTTAAATAAAATCAACTGTAAATGAATATCGCTAGGTACCGTAATGGTAGATTGCATACTTGCCTGATGCACGACTATAGATAACTTAATTCGCATCACGCTATGTTGCCAAATATTAGTGTATGCAGTATTGACACACTTTTGAAAAATCTCTAAAATATGTCAAAAATTGCTAAATTCCTTTTTGCTACTGTCTCAATTAAGCGTTTAAATTATGTATTAGTTTATTGGTTTGGTTCTTTGAGATTTGGCCCAAAAAAAAAAAAGCGGCTGCCCAATTAACCGGTGGCCAGTTTAAGCGGAATCGACTGTATTTTCGATGGGATGTCATTTATTTTATAGATGAAAACTATTTTTCTGAAAGAAAATTCTAATAATATAATAATATAACATTAAATGCCCCTTTATTTTTAAATAAGGCTTACTTAACATAAGTAATACAGTAAAACCTCGATTTTACGGACTTCGGATTTTACGGACACCATCCCAAAAATCCCCTTTATTTTTAAATAAGGCTTACTTAATATAAGTAATACAGTAAAACCTCAATTTTACGGACTTCGGATTTTACGGACACCATCCCAAAAGTAAAGCATACTTTCCAGATGAAGAAAAAATAATACAGCGCATACACATTACAATTTCAAATTTTAATTCTGCAAAAATGCATCAAGTGTAGTCTGTTTTTTGTCTTGATTTTGGTACATCAGTTATATCAAGCAAGTCTACGATGGCTTGTATTAAATGGCTGGCTTTTAATTTTATCTGAAAGTGTAAAATCATTTCTTGGCATCTTGGTAAAGATTTAAAAATTTTAAATAAAATCGACACTGTAAATGAATATCGCTAGGTACCGTAATGGTAGATTGCATACTTGCCTGATGCACGACTATAGATAACTTAATTCGCATCACGCTATGTTGCCAAATATTAGTGTATGCAGTATTGACACACTTTTGAAAAATCTCTAAAATATGTCAAAAATTGCTAAATTCCTTTTCTGCTACTGTCTCAATTAAGCGTTTAAATTATGTATTAGTTTATTGGTTTGGTTCTTTGAGATTTGGCCCAAAAAAAAAAAAAAGCGGCTGCCCAATTAACCGGTGGCCAGTTTAAGCGGAATCGACTGTATTTTCGATGGGATGTCATTTATTTTATAGATGAAAACTATTTTTCTGAAAGAAAATTCTAACAATATAATAATATAACATTAAATGCCCCTTTATTTTTAAATAAGGCTTACTTAACATAAGTAATACAGTAAAACCTCGATTTTACGGACCTCGATTTTACGGACACCATCCGAAAAGTATTCTCAGTGGACAATAGACCAGATTCTTCAACTAAAACCAGGACCATCTCGGTCCGATCAGTAAACATTTCAACTGTATACTGTACTTACCATTACTTGAAGTTGAAAGTGACTAAGTACTGTACAGTATTATTGTATTGCGTGTAAAATAAAGCACTCATTTATTGCATAATGCCGTCATTTTTATTTTAACAACTTACCTAAATTTAATATACATGTATGTAGGTAGTTTAATTTAATTTAAAATACTCTATGTAAAATAATACAGTTTTTAGGCATAAGTCACATTAATTAGTACAGGTATGTTGAAAAATGCTAATTAAATGTTTATAAAAAAATTTTACTTCGATTTTACGGACTAGTCTTGCCCCCTATAGTCCATAAAATCGAGGTTTTACTGTATTTACATTACGGATTTGTTCGAAATCGGTTAAGGCGCGGTTTCCATTGTACGATTTCGGATAGCAAAACGTTTACGTGCTCACATAGGCCGTATAACGGATCCGTAACTTTTAAAACGTCGTGTCGAAATAGCCAATAACGAATATTATTTTTTAATATTTTGTCGTGATATTATTTTCGGGATTTGTCGTAAAGACAAACGTTTTCACCAACCAAATTTATAAGTATTTCGTCGTTTACCGCCATGTTTTTCAAAGCTCTCGTTCATTAGAAAAATCTAACCCTCGAATTTCTGCGACAGCAAAAATTTTTTTCGTATCCATAATTTAAAAATTAAAGAATAAAAATTAAATTAAAATTATAGTTTCTCTAACAAAGACAAAATCCGAAGGTGGCGCTATAACTTAATAAGGGCTAGGGCTGTTATTTAATGATCCCGTGTATGAGTGTATGTAATCTGAATATAATAAATAAGAATAAATACAATAATCTGTTAATAAAAATTCATTGTTAAGTCTAAATTATTATTCAAAATATTTAGGTGTGCCGCCAAATTTTAAAATATTAAAAAGTGTTCCTCAACAGAAAAAAGGTTGAGAACCACTGGGCTATACGGATCCGTTTTGCTGGACGAAATCGTACAGTGGAAACCGCGCCTAACGATGTGACCTATAAAGACATTTCTACAGAAAAGAATCATCATCATCATCTACATCTTTTAATTTTATCCGAACTGAGCAAAAATTTTTAGATTTTAACTGAACTAGATTATGCCCATTTTCTAAATTTGGTGAAAAGCAGTTAACAATGCGATATACACAAGTGTTTATGGAAAACGGATCCCATTTTCCTCTTTATTTTAACTAACTGTGCTTAAATTTTCTGGGGACCTCGAGTAATCTAAGAAATACCTACTGTATATCCCAAATTCCATAGATATCGGTTGAACGATGCCACCTGTAGTGTGTCTACGGAGGAGGAGGAGGGAAAAAAATTTTTTTTTTTTTTTTTTATCGATTTTTGTAAGTTTTAAACTAATCTAGTTCGATTATTAATTGGATTTGAAACATCAAATTTGGCAATCAGTGTCCTATTGAATACTTTTCTCGAATGTAATTGTCGTATTAATAATAATTAACTTTGGTCCTAAGTTACATTGAGTTGAATTTTGGCTTTAATGATTCCGGTAATAAAAATCAGTCAGTGACTATTGTACTTGGATGAGTCACTGCCATGCCTCTTGATGATGATAAATCGTATCTGAATATCATTTTTCATAATACGATTATACAAACTAAAACAACCGTAATTTAATAATTCATGTCAAATTTCTGAATTGTGAATTGTTTCAATCATCATTTTTTTTTTTTTTTTTTTTTTTTGTCTATCCAAAAAATAAAGGTTCTCATTTATGGTTTTTTTTTTTTTTTTGTTAAGTAAATATTAAAAATTACTTTATCATCTTAATCAATACAAATAAACGTAATCTATAAGATAGTAAAAAGAAAATATAACACTGATAAATATTTATAGCAAGAAAGATAATAGTTATCGCTTATTAAAAAAAATAGTGTGTATTTGTCGAAGATATTTATTCTCCTTGATGATAAATTAGAATTCTTAAATTTTTCAGAATGGCGGAATTGTTTTAATGAATGCAAAGTTATTTCGTATCATCACACGATGATAAAAGTATATCACTCGGAGATATCAAAGCAGGATATTCCGCACCTGAAGAGCATGTCTCGGAACAGTGGAAAATAATACTACATAATAAATGTTTTATTGTTAGAAGTAAAAAACGGTTGAAAGATTAGTGTAATTGCCAAGTAGTGGTAGTTTTTCGTATTAAAATCGCTGCATATTATGATAACTTGCAAATTTGGTTTTTTATTATGTAATAAAAAAAACCAAATTTGCAAGTTATCATGGAGAAATTTCGTCTTTCATTAAAACAGAAAAAGCTGAATTAGCTGATGTATGGTGTATTTGTAAAATCAGCATACATCAGCTAATTCAGTTATCAGATGAATGACAATAAAATTTTCAATAACGATTTGCAAAATACTGTAATTTGAAGTAAAAAATACACTGACGGAACCTTTTTCAAAGATTTTGTTTATTTGTGTGTGTTTGTGTTTGTGTGCGCGTGTGTTAAGGCCTGTTTCCACTGAATGCGCTGTGCACAACTCACAGTGCTATTCCCTTTTTCAAAGATTTTGTTTATTTGTGTGCGCGTGTGTTAAGGCCTGTTTCCACTGAATGCGCTGTGCACAACTCACAGTGCGTGGCGTATAGCGCACTTGTGGAAACATGGAAACATGAATCTGCGCAGACAAATAGTGCGCCGTCCGCTTTACGCTGTCATCTAGCGATAGTAGATAGGGTGCGTTCCAAACCTCAACAGACTAATCTGTGATGAATAAAAACTCTCAGCAAACCGTTCCAAAACTCAACAAGCCAGTGTTGAGCTCATCAGACGCTCAACAGTCATCGAAATGTAAGGTAGTGAGTGTGTTGACACCGTTTATCCAACGTCGGGGAAAAAGCAGTTCGTACTAGATGATAAGATTTTAAAAATTGGCGAGTGTAACAAATCATTATCATCGTCGTTGTTTATTGGCAAATAACGGAAAAAGCAGTTCGTACTAGATATGATTTTAAAAATTGGCGAGTGTAACAAATCATTATCATCGTCGTTGTTTATTGGCAAATAAATTTTAGTGCTTTCTAATGACACTAATGAAGTTATAACATTCATTATAAATTTTAGTACTTTCTAATGACGCTAATGAAGTTATAACATTCATTATTTCTTCTCCATGTTAGCCGCCGTCTTATCTCCATACTCAACAAATCGTTCCAGAAACAAGCTGATATTGAGTTATTTCTGACGTCATAAGAAACTAATCACTGATGATTTGCTGTTGAGGTTTGGAACGGACCCATCTTTCTTTCTTTCTGCTTTCTGCTAACGCACAACCAAGATGGCGGCTCAAATATGGAATACATATCAATATATAGATCGTTGGGAATACATTACTATACTGTAGTCTGTTCACGATAAAGAACAAAGCCGACGTAGCCAACAAGTGTGATTTATCACTCCGCCACAATAACACGTGATCCACTTTCGAGCAATTCCAAACTATTAGTGGTATTATAGATTTTACAATGCCAATAACAGATATTATATTTTTTAAAAATAACGTAAATATTTTTTATATTATATATTATACATCGTTTTTTAATTTATCAGTGTTACGAATTTATTGACGTATTTGTATTAATGTTTTATTTAATCGATTTCGCTTTTAGTTATTTTTTCCATATCGGTATATATACGTTTGATTACTCTTTAACAAAAATTTTTGGCCTTTAAAAAGGCCGTTTATATTTATTAAGATCATTACTCATCATCTGCATCTTCTTATAAGGAGTAAATATCTGTAATCTCTGAATCGGAATCGGGATCAGACTGTATTTATAATAAGCGATGTGTCCATATAAGGAGTAAAATCTGTAATCTCTGAATCGGAATCGGGATCAGACTGTATTTATAATAAGCGATGTGTCCACGCTTTCCTGCTGAATATTTAAATTCCAAAAACTCCTGTTCTTTTTTAATGACATGCTCAGTGAAAGATTTACACATTTCTGGTGTAATTCGACTTACTCCTTCTTTGAAGAGTCTTTGCACATCTGAAAGTTTAAAAGTTTTATTATTTCAGGCTACGTAACCTTTTATCTGACTCCATGCCAATTCATTCGGATTCAGTTCTGCATGATAAGGCGGAAGACGTAATATTTCATGCCCCGCAGCACTCACTAGATCAGGGGTGGGCAAAAGGCAGCCCGCGAAGACATCTTATACGGCCCGCCGCATAAACTAGAACACACTACAATTTCAAGGTCCACATTTGTAAAATTCTACTCTAAAAGAAAAAATAAAATAGTGGATACTTTGTAGTGTAAAATAATGGATACTCTCGCTACTGTCTACTACATTACCGAATTACTCCAAATTTTGATGATATAATAAACCACAAACATAGTAAATTTCTCCATTCACATTAAGTTGTAAATTTTTTTTACAAAATTAATTACGTACATATCTAATATTTTGTAACATTCTGATGTAATAGGTTGTTAGTAATCAATCTGTTTGCTTTTAAAGAAAATTATCAGAATATATTAATTCGTAGGACGAATTATTTTGAAATGTTTCTAATGAAAAAAATAGTTTCTACGGATGCTTTTGAACTCTTTTTGCATACAAACAGAAATTAAAAAATAATGCAAGGAAAGTATATTTTAAAAATAATAAATAAGGAAAAGCATATTTTAAAAATAATATTGATACACGAATATATTCTTTGCGTAAGTATCGCAAAAGTGCTACATACGATAGCGAGATTCTCTATTTGTTACTTTACTTGCTTTTATGTACTTTTTAAAATACACTTTTGTTATTTTACCCTGTGCTTGGCGCAGCTTGGCCCAGGAGGCCCTTGCGCCACTAAACCAAACGAAACCAAAAGATAGCAAGATTGATAAGAACGTGTGCAGGTAAATTGGCGCAACTATTATTCTCCTCTTATGTGATGATGAGAGGAATGTGTTTGTGCAAGAACCAATCCTGCTTGAACGTGAATATTCATTTCATATCAAAGTAGCTCTTATTAATTATTAATAGTTTAAATTATTATCATCAAAGTTTAAATTATTATAGGCTAAATTATTATCATCATCAATAATTTCATTACATAATTACATAATAATAATAATTAACAATTACATAATCATGGTGCAGTAAGATTAAATTCGCCCTTAGGTACTTTTCAGTTTTTATACGGCCCGCTTCATTTTGAAGATTGTTTATTCGGCCCGCGGCAGAAAATAATTGCCCACCCCTACGCTAAATCATCCACACGATATCGAAGGAACCTGTGCTTTTCTCTTCTAACCAACATTAGTAAATCCGGTTTTAATTCTTCCGGCTGCCAAGAAATACTTTTACTTGTCAATCAACTTCGGATATTGTCCTTTCTCCATGAAGATGTTGGTATATCCTCTAAACGAACGCTACGGTAGGATGCATTGTCCATAACAATAACGCTGTTAGGGGATAATTTTGGCAGCAAGGTACTGAACCATTCCTCAAAACATTTCCCGTTCATATCGTGATGATAATCTCCAATATTTTTGGATTCAAAAAGTAGCATAGTACCATCCAAGAAGCCATTTCCGCTCCCAATATGAGCACAAATCAGACGATTTCCTTTACCGCTTGGTTCTTTCAACCCACATAACAAACCCTTTAAATGTGCATCTCTTTTGGATTTTATTGTTTTCTCTTGCCAACATTTCTTCACTGTATGGCCAGCATTCACCCATCTCTCATCCAGTGAATATATGGGTTTGCTTTCATTACGGTACTGCAAATTGTTCTTAAATATTTGTGCCTCCAAGCAGTTATTTCAGGTGTATCAATTAAGACAGAATTTTTGTTTCTTCGATTAAAAACGAAGCCTATTTTTTTCAAAAGTTTATGCAACGTTGTTTTCGAAATATTTGGCAAGTCATCATCATCTATCACTTCAGTCAAAATTTTATTTAATGTTGGCGGCTCATTTAAAAAAAAAAACTTGTGCACAATACCTCGGATGGCACTACATGCAAAGCTATTATACAGTACTTTATATCCTTTCTTGGATTTTCAGATTTTCGAGGTGGTTTTTTCCTGGTGTTCGAAGGAGATCGTCTGTTTCACGCCATTCCCTTTTCGCAGAGTAAATTGAATACGGAGATACTCCAGTAAAGCTTGAAACTTTCGAAACAACTTCCTCGACTGTTACGGCCGTATTCACCAAACAGGATCGAGATCGAGTCTAATTCTCGATCACAGAATCTGAGATCGAGTTGGAAGCTGGATCGAGATTCTGTTGGTATTCACCGAATGCGAATTAGCCGATCCGAGAGACGATCTCCTACTATTAGTAGTCATATTATTGGTTTAAAATATCACGTGCTAATGATGTCATGCTGAAAGTGCAATACTTTCAGAAATTTATCAGATTATAGGTGTTAAATTTTATGTATTCTTACCATGTAAAAAAAAATCGACAAATATTTACTATATTTGAAAAAGAAGTACTATTAGAAATATTTTTCATTAGTAGTCATATTATTGGTTTAAAATATCACGTGCTAATGATGTCATGCTGAAAGTGCAGTACTTTCAGAAATTTATCAGATTATTGGTGTTAAATTTTATGTATTCTTACCATGTAAAAAAAATCGACAAATATTTACTATATTTGAAAAAGAAGTACTATTAGAAATATTTTTCTTTAAAACTGACTAAACTGCGCATGAGTCGATCTCGATCCTTACTTCAATCCGAACAAACTGTTGGATCAAGATCGGGATCAAGTTGTGTGTCCAATCCTGGATTCAAAATCCTGGTGAATACCACGATACACTTAGACACGGTATGAATTTAGTGATGCTAAATTGGTCAGTTCCGCGCATGACATCATCTGAGTTGCAAATCTGAAGTGGACATTGTATTTGCTTATGAATAAGTCGTATCCGTTAAACGATTTTTCAGTGTTTTAACTGTTTTATTGTATAATTATTATTAAAATGATGAATTGTGCAGTGAGCGGTTGCTATTACGTGCGGCCGGGAACGCACATTCATGAATTTAATGAAAGCGCGGAATTTTTCTCCCACATGCAAAAAATAAAAATAAAAATTCTGATATAAAAAATTTTTTTAATCTGAAAAAATTAGAATTTTCCTAATTTGCGTGGCCTTCCTGATGCACTCATAAAATTTTACAGGTCATAGGTCAGTTTGGTGAAAACACAGGCCTATCATCGCATTCATGAATTGAGAAGTCAAAAAGTTTTTGTAGGCGATGTTTTAGAAGTCAGATTTTTTTCACGTGACACCAACCGATTGCCGACTGCTGATATAGCATGTTGCGGCCCGATTAAAGTAGCAACCAAATGTATGCGGTCTAGAGAAAAAAAGGTTGAGAACCACTGATTTAAATACACGCTACAGTCGGAAAATTATTAATAGCGTGTTGCGGCCCGATTAAAGTAGCAACCAAATGTATGCGGCCTAGAGAAAAAAAGGTTGAGAACCACTGATTTAAATACACGCTACAGATAACATATAGCATATCTTATACATTAAGGATAAAATTTTTAAATAGAATTTATATCAATAATTTTCAAAACAAAATATTTTTGCCTTTAACAGCTTATCAATTGGTTATTTAATTATAAAGGCAGATAATGGATATATAGAAACTTATTATATGTCCATCTCAGTTGAAGTGCTAATAATAGGCCAAAGTTTGTAGCAGGGTTGCAGAGTCGAAGTCAAGAGTCAGAGTGGGAGTCAGAATTTTAAACTGCCCAGAGTCGGGAATCAGAGTCAAAGTGGGACCTTACAAATTTTAGGGAGTCAGATTTTTTTTAAAAGGTGGAGTCTGAGTTGGATTATTTTTCATCCAATTTTCTGCAACCTTGAGTTGCAGAGTCAGAGGTTTTTGGGTGGAGTCATAGTCGGAGTCGGATTTTTAAACTGCCCAGAGTCGCAAATCAGAGTCGGATTTTTTTTAAAAGGTGGAGTTGGAGTTGGATCATTTGCCATCTGACTCTGCTATCCTGGTTTGTAGTCTTCACATTACTCTTGCACTTCTACAGTTTAAGAATTATATCAATTAAATTCAAACAATTTTAGAAGTTTCAATGTCCATCATTTTTAAATGACAGATAGTGAAATTTCTAACAGAAGCTATGGTAATAAAACATATGACATTGAGGTTATCTTTAATGCAGCACACTGCAATCAATTTTCATAAATATTTAATAATTAGTTCAAAAGTTATTAATGAAAAAATACAGACAATATGTAATCTTGTAAGCTTTATTTTTCTTCGCAATATAATATTGGGATAGGGTTTTTAGAAACAAGATGTCATTCATCTTAAGACAAATGCAAAAGTTACACTCCTAATTACTTGCTACTGTGAATAAGTATTTAATTTTTCAGTAAAAACAATCCATCTAAAGAATATAGATTTTAACAAATCCTTTAGATACTCCTTTAGATCAGGACTGGGGAGCTGGCTTGAAACAGGTTAGGCGCCGGCACCGGCTCCAGAGCCACAGTATATTCCAGCTCTGGCTCCATACTGAGGCTTTGGCTCCAGCTCCATCACTATAAAAGTTTTTTTTGTATGACCGCTACCATAAAACATCACTTATATTACTATCACATCATCATTTACCTTTTAATTGATATATTGATGTTTGTATTATAATAATTTATTTTATATGTATATATTTAAAGATTCAATAAAATCATTTATTAATTTATTTTATATGTATATATTTAAAGTTTCAATAAAATATTTATTTTTGTAAATGGCATTATATCGATAGTCAGAAAATCAAAGGATCGTATAATTTATTGATTTCAAATTTTTATCGAATTTTAAGTGCTAAAGTCGGTATAGGCTTATACACGGGTTGCACATTTTTACCGATTTTCAAATTCTAAAAAGGTTGCGCATTTTTACAGATTTTCAAACTCTAAAGTTGGGGGCTGACTTATATTTGAGTATATATTCATGGGTTGTGCATTTTTACTGATTTTCAAACTCTAAAGTCGGGGGCGTTGGCTTATATTCGAGTATATATGGTAGATGGTTAGGAGCTGGAGCCAGCAGAAATTTTAATGGCTCCGGCTCTGGCTCCACTGAATATGATCAACTTAGCTCTGGCTCCAACTCCGGCTCCTTCAAAACTTCCTGGCTCCATGGCTCCGGGCTTCGACTCCAGCTTCAGCTCCCCAGCCCTGGCTAAAGTCAGGGTAGGCTTATACATGGGTTGCGCATTTTTACTGATTTTCAAACTCTAAAGTCTGGGGGTCGGTTTAAATTCAAGTATATATGGTAGATGGTTAGGAGCTGGAGCCAGAAGAAATTTTAATGGCTCTGGCTCCAACTCCGGCTCCTTCAAAACTTCCTGGCTCCACGGCTCCGGGCTTCGACTCCAGCTCCAGCATCCCAGCCCTGGCTAAAGTCAGGGTAGGCTATGGGTTGCGCATTTTTACTGATTTTCAAACTCTAAAGTCTGGGGGTTAACTTAAATTCAAGTATATATGGTAGATGGTTAGGAGCTGGAGCCAGCAGAAATTTTAATGGCTCTGGCTCTAGCTCCACTGAATATGATCAACTTAGCTCTGGCTCCAACTCCGGCTCCTTCAAAACTTCCTGGCTCCATGGCTCCGGGATTCGACTCCAGCTCCAGCTCCCCAGCCCTGGCTAAAGTCAGGGTAGGCTTATACATGGGTTGTGCATTTTACTGATTTTCAAACTCTAAAGTCTGGGGGTCGGTTTAAATTCAAGTATATATGGTAGATGGTTAGGAGCTGGAGACAGCAGAAATTTTAATTGCTCCGGCTCTGGCTCCACTGAATATGATCAGCTTAGCTCTGGCAACAACTCCGGCTCCTCCAAAACTTCCTGGCTCCATGGCTCCGACTCCAGCTCCCCAGCCCTGCTTTAGTACTAAGAGAGTATCTAATTTAGACAATAAACAGTATAAAAATTTTTACATTTATTAAAGTTTACTTTAATATACAAATAAAAATGGTACAGTATTGTATATAGCAAAAGATTAAATAACAGACAAAGGACTATAAAAAACTAGATGGGAATACAGTTTGTTTATTTTAACTACGTTTTGTTCCCTTGACCAATAGATAATTATAGGCATGCAAATTTACTGAGAATTCTAATAGTCAGCTAATTGATTTCTGTATATTTAATGTCATTAAATTTACAAAAGATAAAGAAATGAATATAGGAAAATAGATACAATGTAATACACACACCATTCTGCTACTTTCTTTTGTATATGGTATATATTGCAGCATTGCATTAGTCAGAAAGCAAAGTCTTTCAACAATATGTAATAGCCACTAGTGTGATTCACCCAATTCTAACTCATCACAGCCTTTGGCACACTAATTGTTGATTAGCAATCAAGGTGTTCATTTCTCGTTACAAATTTTTGTATCTTGTCATAATCCTGTCATGTCCAATAAGGGAAATAATACTACTGATGAAAATTCCAATATAAAAAAGAAAGCAAAGAAAGCTTTAAGTTTAACCATTTTTAAATTAAATAGGAACCTAATTTATGAAAATACTAAAACAGAAATCAAACAAATCAAGAATTAAAAAAGTTCTCAACTTACATCAGAATTGAGTTATAATGGAGATGTTGTAATGTCTCAATATAAATCAATCCCCATTGTAAAGTCGAGGACCTGTGTGTGTAATGATTACTAAATAACAATATATTTATATAAATTTATAAAGTATCATGCAATGTTTTTCATAATTTTAAGCATCTATGAATATTTTATTTAGTAATAACTTATGTAATTATGATCATCATTACTTAATGCAATAACTAGCAACAGATTATATTGGAAAAGATTTTTCTCATGTTTTGTTTGTTAACATTAGATCATATTCAAAAATATATTTCTAGCTGAGTGTATTCTTGCCACTATTTATTTTTAAATCAAATCATTTCTTCAGCTCAAAAATTTGAAAACAGGTAAAATTACAGATTGTAGATTATAACAGAAATAATTTTGTATATTAATTGATGTTTTACTGAATCTTCTGAAGAAACATTTAAAACACATTATCATGTTTTTTTAATTGTGTTTTACTTTATCTAATTATAAAAATTATTCACTAATTATCAAATATAGTATATTAGTTATTCCATTCTGCTGCTTTCTTCCCATCATGTTTATTCTGTCATAATTTATGTAAAATATCATTTTTGTAGAATAAATTAATATTTTATATTATTTATGCTTCAGATGTATATTGCTTCTTATAGATTCAATATTAGCTTAATAATAAATAAATAACTCAAGCAGATATCTTTAATATCTCAATTAATAATGCAATAAGTCAATAACACACAGCATTCCTGACCATCTTTAAAAATTAATTTTTATTTCCTATGAAGCAAATGATTGGTTTTAAAAATAATGACTAATTTCATTATTAATTTTTTAAAAAGAATAAAGAATGAATTTTAAAGATTGTCAAGAATCCTATGTGTTTTTGACATATTGCTTTCTTAATTAATATCATAATTTAATAATGAAATATTAATTCAATTATGTTATCTTTAGAAATTTCAAATTATTAATTTCAACAAAGATTTATTATTATTGCTAAGAGGTAATATCAATCTTTATTTATTTATACATTATCAATAAAAATTTGAAATCAGAAAAACATCTTGCATTTTCTGATTTATATTAACATCTTAAATAATAGTTGAATAATAAATTATTTTTTCTAGCACTTAGGTAGGATATAAACATCTTTATTATAGTTATTGTACAGTTACAGAAATGTTTTTGGTCTATCCAACCCTCATCAGCTGTATCTAAACTATATACATATATTATGTAAAACTTAATACCAGTTAAGAATTCCAATAGAACTTTTACATAATATATGTATATATTTTAGATATATTATGTAAAACTTCTATTGGAATTCCTAACTAGTATTAAGTTTTACATAATATATGTATATATTTTAGATACAGCTGATGAGGGTCGGATAGATTGAAAACATTTCTGTAACTGTACAATAACTATAATAAAGATGTTTATATCCTACCTAAGTGCTAGAAAAAAAATTTTCATTTAAAGATAGCGTAATTTTCAAACATTAGTAAATTGAATAATGCTGAAATATTTGGAATTAAAATGAACAAAATTAATTTTTTACTTTTTATCCAGATAAGGAGGTGCTAGTAGATTATGATGATGATAAAAGACAAGGTGACTGCAAATTTTTTCATCACATATTATGTCAATATCAATTGTAGCTTCTCTCTCAATCTTTGAATTCTACTTATGGTATATATTGTTTTAAATTTTCAAATAATTATTTAATTATAAAAACAATTAAAAAAATACAAACTGTGAATGGGTTTTTCACAAAAAAAATATTGACTGATATCAAAAATTTATTTTGTGAATTATGTTCTACATGTACTCCTCAAGTTAGAAACATTCTACTTAGGAACATATGTACTTATGAACATGAAAATTCAAAAACTTCAATGATTTTAAATAATATGATAGCAGAATGCTCTATCAATCAATACTATGTAAAATCACACAGTTAGTTATCCTATTATGGCAATTATGGCAGTATTTTAATATTGCAGCAATTATACAAAATAAACTCACTTTATAATTGAAACTTTTTGCTCAAATTTGTGAAATCAGAAATTTCTAATTGATACAACTATGAAATATATTACAAAACACAGTATATAAAGTTCATTATATTATAGGAAACTACTTGCTTTAAACCAATTACAAGACATACAGCTCTACTAGCAAGTATAAAGTTATTTATTATGGTATAACGTTTTCGGATCCTTTCACGATCCCTCTTCAGTACCATTCATTTAACTATACACCATATTTAAAAGAACATTATAAAATAGAATATATATTTTTCATAAAACGCGATAACAGAACGGTTTACATAACAGAACATTAGAACAACATTTTTTTAAACCTAAATTATAATGTACCCAAATGCATATTTATATATTGTTCTAATGTACCCAAATGCATATTTATAATTTAGGTTTAAAAAAATGTTGTTCTAATGTTCTGTTATGTAAACCGTTCTGTTATCGCGTTTTATGAAAAATGTATATTCTATTTTATAATGTTCTTTTAAATATGGTGTATAGTTAAATGAATGGTACTAAGAGGGATCGTGAAAAGATCCTAAAACGTTATACCATAATAAATAACTTTATACTTGCTAATAGAGCTGTATGTCTTGTAATTATATATAAAGTTATTTCAATAGTTTTGAGAACCAGTAAGAATCAAGAACCATAATACCAAGACATATTGCAATCCTAATATTCTTATCATAATACATGTTGTATTGAAATTTAAAAAAATATTTATATAGACATTATGAATATCATCACAAATTAACATTGCTTCTAAAGTATGGGGCAAGCCAGTCATCAGCCCTATGCCCCACACTTCAGAAGTTCCTGCATATTATAAATACTGAAAAGTAAATTTACTAAATAAAAAATAAATGAAATACAGATATCCCTCATTATATGCGATCTCACTTTATGCATTTTTGCTATAATGCAATTTTAAAAAGTGAATTAACTTTTTAAATTAAAAAAAATTGTTTCAAATTTTCAAGTAGATGACAAATATGGATAAACTGCTCTAGTCCCACTCATCAGAGTCACAGAATTAAATAAAACGTCCTTGATCAGAGCTCATTAACGAAGAGCTTCTGGAAATGGAAAACAACATGATGATTTCCATTTCCAGAAATCAGGAGCCCTTTGTTGCTAAGCCCATCAAACAGCTTACAACAAAACAAATGACTGAATTTTTTTAACACATTGAGAGTGCATCAGAATAATTGAAGAAACTGATCCTAATGAGACTAGATGCACCAAACTTGTGAGAGAAATTCAGAAAGTTTTATAGAGAAAGGAAGAATGCTGCCCATTATCTGAGTCTTGACTGTTTTATTAGAAAAGTTCATCATCAGCCTATCATCCGAAACAAGAGAGTGATGATCCAGATTCACCAGACTCAGTCCATTCACCATTGGATTGAAAACGTCATCCCAAACAAGAGAGTGATGATCCAGATTCACCAGACTCAGTCCATTCACCATTGGATTGAAAACTGTCAGAAGTATATAAAGTGTTTAGCTGTTTATGCCATTGTATTGCTGGTAACTAAATTCGTTCATCCAACCATTCATTCATTAAAATTTGTGTAGTTTGTTTATAAGTTTAAATAATTCATTCATTAAAAATTCTTTTGCTTACGGATGTAAAGTTTACATTTTTTTTTATCCTTCTGAAGAAACCCTCTATCCCTATCTCACCCATACTAAATTCAACTCACTTTATGTTATTATTTCATAGAACCAATTAATCGCATAAAGAAGGGGATACCTGTATTCAGAATCAAATCACATAAAATAATTGTTAAAAATGGCATATGAATCTCTCAGAAGCCAAACTGATCTATTCCATTTTTTGTAAACTCAAGTTTAGTACCCAAACACATGATTAGTGCAAATACATACTTGGGTATGAAAAATTAAGAAATTTACAAAAAATGGAGTTAATCAGTTTGGCTTCTGAGAGGCTGATATCAAGAGAATATCAAGAGAATATCACTTTATGTTGTATGAATATAAGAATGAAAATTAAAGGAATTTGAATACCTTTAATTTTTATTATAATAAAAGACAGATCTGCCAGGAATTACAGTTGACAATCAAAAATCTGGCAATCAATATTCCAATTCTATCAGTTTTTCAGCATGAATGTCAGAGTGTATGTTTAAATTTCTGTGTTGGCACACCATTGTTTTCTGGAGGCACTGTTTATGTTTTGATGGCCCTGTACTCCAGAATTAAATGTTTCATCATAGTTGCAACTAGAGTTGCCAGATTGGTTTTTTTTGACACCAAATGAGCTCTTTTTGGCTTTTTTTAGACATAATTGAGGTTAGAAATTTTTTTAAACATTTTGGCATTTTTTCTGGCTTTTTTTGCTTATTGGCATTATATAAAATCTTTTAACTTTTTCAAGGGTTCAGTAATGAATTAAAATTCTGTAGAACTATTTTATTTAGTTATTGAACATTAAAATTTCATTTGCTTTTCATTTAGTGTTTAATTTTATTTCTTTAAAGCACTGTACAAGTAGTCTTTTTCTGTTAAATATATACTGCATATATATACATCAAAAATC